>MU227710.1:790529-800712 GCA_018584345.1 Thuja plicata | reverse complement strand
CTCAACCATTCATCTCCCTATCTCTGGGATTGATCTCAACCGTTCATATCATCACCAAATCCTATATAATAAACCCTTCATAACCATTTGAAGGATCTAGGATTTCAAGCTCTCGTGCGCCATTACTCCATCAGTTTGGTTCTAGCATCCAAGCCATCTTGCGATCATACACCCATTTCAATTAGCAAATTCTCGACACTTCTCAATTCATAGACACTGCCCCGCCAATACTGAGCATCAATAACAGTGTTTCGGAAGGAGTAGAGAGAAAAAATAGAAGCTTCAAGCATCGTGGGTTTTCATTTATTTATTTTTCTTTCTATTTCTTGTACATTTTATTGATTAGGTTTCATTGTTATTCATTTTAGTAGTATTGTGTATTTGGTTTATATTAATTGTGAAACCTTTGCTGCTGACCCTTGCCTTTGGAAAGCTTGGGAATCCATGGATCATGAGAAAGAGAGGTGTATAGGTACATTGGTATGGGTAGAAAATTGTGTTTTCTAGATAGCTGTACAATATGACATGTTTTTATTGCACCTATACAAGTAGAAAAGGTTGGATAGTTGTATGATAGGGAAAATTTAGATCATGCTAATAGAAATAGAAAGGATAAATAGTCATATGATAGCGAAAAATATTTTGATAGTGGTGGTATAGGTAGCAATGCTAGATGGCCATATGATAGGGAAAAATATTTGTGCTAGTATGAGTAGAAATGCTAGATGGTTGTATGATAGGGGAAAAGGTTATAGATAGGTCGATTGGCCCCCATGGAGATAGATACAATAAATAGTGGATTAGCACCCATGAAGGCAGATATGATAGATTAATTTTTTTATTAATTTTCAAAAAATTCAAGTGATATAGCCCCCAATTAGAATGGAATGTGTTGTGTAGATGGGAACATGATGCATTCTATAGAGAAAATAGATATTATGGCCTTTCAATATAGTGAGATGTTTCCATTGAAGGTTACCCTAGAATAGGTGATACATGATATCCACAACATCAAAAAAATCAAGAAGAGACAAGGAGATCTGATTATTTATTGTCACAACCCATAGTAGTGATAATATTTTTAGTACATGAATGCATGTGGGTATCTCATCACAATGTTGAAGTCTTTGGATTTGAAGAAGAAGATTAATGATCAAGTGGGTAGGCTAATTATCCTGTGGGTAGGCTACAGTTGCACTATCTTCTAATACAAGGATAAAATAAAAATTTGGGTCAACATGTAAGAAGGACTAAATACCCACAACACTTTGCATCATCCCCAAATGTCAAAATCAATGTATGACAAATAGAAGAACATGATGAAAAATAGAATCTCAAGTGTATGCCATATAACACTATATTTCCAAGTACCAAAAAAGTAACTTGGGTTTCTCAAATGGAACAACATTAAAATAAAAGCACAAGGGAAAACATATAGGTGTAACCCCCCTAATTTGGTCTGCTCTGACCAGAGACCCTATTTTCCCTAAGTGTGATCATACCCCTAATTATGTCAGGACAATTACTCAATTAATTGGCATGATTCATTTAAATCAATTTAATCTCCTAAAATCAAAGTGGTTTCATCACTAACTCACATTAATTACATTGTTCTATTTAATTAAATCAAAATAATTAAATACATGGCTAAAGTAATTAATTAAAAGGAATTAAATAAATCTCTTAATTACAACTCCTCTCTTGCAAAATGGAAAGTCAATCCATTAGCCAATGAGAGTTAAATCACATGGATCACCTCACATGGATCACCAAAGATTCAATCTCCACCTTTCTTCACAAATCAATCTTGACCTCTCATTCCCCATATTATTCTATAAAAGGAATGAATATTGAGCTCAATGGACCCTTAATCTTAGAAATTTGAAAGCATCCTTATACTGCCCCTAATTTTAGAATTTCATTTTCAAACTTATGTTGTCCTAATTTCTTAATGCATTTTAGCTCAACATTCTTAGAATTTCACAATCTTTCATTTGGAGCACTAAAATGAACTCTACTTTGGCATTTAGCTTGTATTTTACTTAAATCTTCCATTCTAAGCATGAATGTGTCACTTATTTATGCATAATCTAAGGGCAAATTATAGCATTTATCATACTCTTCTTAGATAGGAAGAAATATGTCAGTTTTATTGATTTCTATGTGCTTTTACTCTCATATTTCATGTTTTTCTCACTAATTTAATGACATATAAAAGTGTTGTGTTGCAGCTTGCAGGTCCACAAAATATACACACATTTTCACTCATTTGTGCTCTCTATTTTTCAGGTACATAGTCACATTTAGTGACCAAAGCTTGCCTTTAGTTTCAAAGGATCACATATGGGAAAGATCATTGCATCCAAGATTTCAAAACTCACATCCACTATATCCCAGATCACATCCAAGGAAAGCTCGTATCTGGTAATTCCTGCATCACCTTTAGTGTAAAGGCTCGTTTCTAGGATCCTTAATCGCATACAGGATTTCTAGGATCGCATTCAGGAAATACAGTCGCATTTGGTAGGTTTATTTGCAAATTTAAAAGTCTAACCACTAATCTTCTAACCATGATTGTTTTTTTGTTTTGAGTAGCCTAACATTTTCTTGCAAGTTGATGTCAGAGACTTTTTTGTTGAAAAGTTGGAAAGCAATTACTAATTTGTAGTTTGCAGGTTTCCAAATCGCTCAAATTAACTTTCATTTTGAAAGCTTTCAAACTTAAGAACATTTTCTATCACTTATTAAATTGATCAGAGTATTATGCTCTTTTCCTTTAAGGAAAATCAAAAACTCAAAAGTCAATTTAAAACTTGATAAGAATTTGGGGAAAATTGAACAAGCAAATCTTTCTAATTTTGGGAAGTAATTGAACAAGCAATTTACTAAGTTTGGGGAAATTGAACAAGAAAATATTTCTAATTTTGGGAAGTAATTGAACAATCAAAGTCACTTAAATTTGGGGAAATTGTACAATCAAACTTTGCTTACATGTTTTGTCAATTCTTACAATAGGCACTTAAAATCAAGTTTAAACACATTACTTAGTCCAACTAGAGGATTTTATCTTTTTCCCAAGTTGGAAGAATGAAAAACTCATCATGGGGGATTGAGTTTTGGGTTATAAAATCTGACATAAATGAACATGTTAGATGTTCTTTTGGGAGAAAATGGCATGGAATAGGAGATTATGCTCTTCTTCTTTTGAAGAATCAGAAATCTAGACTCCTAAGTCTCCAATCCTTTGTAATTGATTTCAAAACATTAGAGGGCTTGTCGATTGAGGAAAAAATCTCCCAAGAATGACCCAAGTGAGGACAGGTTTTACACCAACCCTTCCAACTCACTATAAATAATATGCTTCTTTGTAGGCCAAATCCTCAGAAGATATAGTTGGTTTTGTTCTTGGAATTTTGACATCATTCCTTGAACATGCTTAAGTGTGTGTAGAGCGGAGCCACTTTAATATTTCTTGTGAGACTACACACATTTGAGTACTCATAGGGCTATACACCTCAATTTTTCCTTGTGCAATTCTATGGGGGATGATTGCGAATAGATGCCCACAATTAAACAACACACGTAGTCAAAACTACCTAGTTTATCTCTGAAAGGGTGATAGTCTTTGTGCAAGGAAAATAGTATTTTCCCCAATATACTCATCATTTTGTGCCCTCACTTGCATTTGGAGTCAGCTAATACAAAATCATGACTAGAGCCATTGTGTGCTTGGTGATGACTGTATTCTAATCATCATGTGAGTGTATACCTGAGTCTACAAGCAAATCACTATGCCTAGAATCTAGGCAATAGGGATGTGTTTGATCACCTTAACAAAAAACATTGCTTGATGTGTCTTAAAATGAACTAATAAAGATAATTTCCTAAAAATCAAGCAATATTTACAACTCCCTGACATACATGTTGTTTAAAACTCTCTGGAAAGTCTCAGACAAACTCTTCTATCAGATTAAATTTCACGTACTTCGAGACAAAATTGAAAAAATTTGCAAAACCATCAGAGGCTTGCATATGGTCATTTTTAGGTCACATCTGGTTGCATTAGCTCACATCTAGGTAACTTTCTCACTTTTGGTAATTCATGGCTCGCATGCAGGAAAGTTGCTAGCATCCTGCATATCAAAGCTTGCATTTAGTCTACATCAGCTCACATCTGGAAAATCACAGCTTGCATTTAGGGAGTCATATCTAGGATAGTGGGTACTTGCACATGTGTCACTCACAGAAACTTAGTATTTTTGGATACCCTTTTGGATCTTCAGTCTGGTCCCATTTCCCTTGTTGGTCCTCTTGTCGCTGTTTCACAATTTTCTTAGAAGTCTACCTTGCATGTCCTTTTGGATTCTCACAATTGGTCCTGAAATGTGTGGTCTTTTCACTTATCAAAACCTCTTGATTCCCAACTCACTATCAGGTCATTCTAACCCTCTGACACTGGAGTCATTTACTCAAAACAAACACAAACACTCTTTCACTACTTGGACACACCTATTTGGACAATTTGACATCCTATTGACATAATTGGAAAACCTTTGACGAAATTGAGACCCAGTTTTCATAGTTAACACAAGATGTAATCAATACCTTGCTGATGACTCACAGAGACCTCCTAGATTACTCAATTTTCAACAAGGATAGACATCTTGCAATCCCCTATTTGATCAAAGATCACCCAAAATGGAAGCACCTCATCAAGGATAGAGTGCAGCTTTTGATGAATCTAGCAAAGAACATGGCAATAGAGAGAGACATGAAGAAGATCAAAATCATGGTCATCCTTTGTTTGATTTTAATAGTGAGGAAGACATAACAAAAGAGGATTATAAAAAGCTCAAACAAAGTAGAAAATTCCAAAAGACCTTGGAAAAGATCATTGGTGAAGACAAAGAGAAATACTTCCTACACTTGGCTTCTCTTGGAGTCAAACTAACCAAAGACTATGATATTGAGAGACTAAAGTAAAAGGAGGTACAAACACCTATTTCAATCCTCACCAAGCAATTAACCTTGATGCAAATGGAACTTGTGACACTCAATCAAGAAAAGATCAAACCTACAAAAAAATACTCTTTGGAACTCATATGTCCACTTCCTTTTGAAAAGAGTATAAACATGGTTCCATTTCCTCCTAATACGGAGAGACCCAAATACAAAAAGTACATGGGAGAAACAGATCTACATAACCATGTTAGAGAATTTTATGCTCTGAGCATAGAGTAAATGCATGAACCTACTTATCTAATGAGAATATTTTTGGAAAGTCTAGGCAAAAATGCTATGGAATGGTTCTCGAAACTCACACAATGTGTGTAATCTTTTGAGGAGTTAATCTAATGTTTTGTTCAACATTACTCCTACAACATACAACATAACATAACTATTTTCAATCAAGATTGTGCCTTTAGCTTGATTTGAAATCTAGCTATCCTATTGAAACATGGAAACGTTCTCCTTGGTGGAAGAGAGAACGAATCTCCAAATTCTAGGCCAGTTCCTATTTGATTTGGAATATCACCTAAAACTGATCTTTTGGGGTTTTGGGAAAAGAGATAAGGATAAATTGAAAGTGAATAAACTAGCTAAAAGGGTGATACACCAATTATATTCAGACTTTTTAGAATTATAAAAATCATCACCTACCAGACATACACTATTAAAATCTGCAATAACATTCACTTTACCACACCTATGATGACCAAGAATTCACTATTAGGGTTTGTGCCACTAATAGTAAAAATTCAGCCAACAAATAGGTAATTTATGCAAAAGGTTTATTCTTTATAACTTAGAATAGGAATTTGGAACAATTCACTAATCTATGCTTGAAAGACATAATACACTTAAATGCAGAAAACCTGGAAGGATTGATAGAAAAACTCAAAAAAGATATATGAATAATAGGGCCAGCTTTATTCTCCTCAAAATCTATAAAATAGTTACATGTGAAGGTACAAAAAAATGACAAGGAATTTATGCACTCACTTGACCATAATTTGTCTCAAAATGAACTAATGGTTACAAAATATGTGAAAAGAAGCAAAGGAACAATATGCTCACTAATACCTCTTAGTCCCTAAATTCTGACCCCCTACAAATAAATATGAAGCTCCAATATATATCCCCTAAGGCCAATTCCGAAAATGAAATCCCCCCCCCCCCAAAAGTTCCTCTTCAAACAGAAAGATAGCCCTAAATTTAAGGCATATATGACGCCAAAAATATAGCCCCTAGTGTTGGTATTTTTCAAAAAATATATATCTTTTCTTTTACAAAGAATACCAACCTAAAAAAAAAAAAATTACATCAAAAAATAATCAAATTGGAAATACCCTAATCCCATAACACATAACTTCAACTACATAATATGAATACCTAACCCCATAGCACATAACCTTAACTACATGCTTTAACCCACAGTTCCAAACTTGACACCCTAAGGTCAACATGACCCAGCTCGATGCAAAAATATCCATTTTTTGGTATGCGCCATGCTGTCTAGGTAACTAGAGTAGCTGTCGTGGCATCTGATGAAGTCTTCATAAACTGGAGCTTGACAGAGCCTTAACTCCTTTTGTCAGCAGATTTGAAATTCCATCAAACTTAGCATTCTATATTATTGTATCTCATTTTCACATCTTGCATTGGGAGAGATGTTTAGGGTTTCTTCTTCTCTGTCGCCATGCTTGGGATTTCTGCACTGTTTCTTTTAGCTTTCTCTGTGCTAATATGGAGTTCACTATTGATGATCTGGAGTTGGTATCTATGGTTTTATCTTCACCTCTTGGCTATGAACATGAGATAATGTATTTTGAGCATGTAGCTCAAAATTTTGGGTCACTACATGTAGTAAACACTGGTGCTTCATTATGTATCTTCTTTGGCTAGCTCGGTGTTTGGCACATGTTTTGAACTGGAGTTTGATGTCGCCTTTAGTTGAACTCAACCTCTTTATTGTCTATGATGTTTTGAGTGAGAAGAGATTGGGCCCTCTACATCCTCACAGCCTCCACTGTATCTTGAGTTCCGTGCCATAAAATATGGTGATTCTTTGGCTTCTTTGAGTTAAGTTCAGGGCTATCTTTCAGTTTGAAAATACCATGTGTAGACACCCGAAAATGGATAGGCTTGCGACTTTATATTAAAAACACTAATTTTCATCTATTAATTAATGGTTTTTTAATCATTAATTAATCATCTATTTTCTTCTAAAATCATTCCCCAAATCATCTAATCAAATTCTCAAAATTAATTAAATAATTAATTATATTTAATTAATTAACCTTAATTGATTAATTACCATTAATTAATTAATTAAATTCAATTTCCTATAGTTTAAATTCAAATATTTAAACTTACTAATTAAATTCTTCCAATTAAATTAATTTCAATTAAACTAATTTAATTTCATTCAATAAAGCAATTCTAAATAAAAAAGAATTCAATTATCTCACATAATTGGCCACAGGTGCACCTTGCAATGACACCTTGGGTTGTGTGTAGTTGACTATCTTCACATCAATGACACCATCGCTAGTGAGATTTTTGTTTTTTTTCCACCATTTAGCTTTGTCGGTTGCATTCTTATTCGTATTTGTTTGTGTGGGATTTGCAAGGATTCCTTGTTTGACTAAGTTCTGCTCACAATGAACTCCTCTCTCGATGAGTTGTGTGAAGTTCAAAGCTAACTGTAACTCTGTTGTGAACGACATGTTTGGAATTAGATTGTCAACAAACATGACTATCAAGTCTTGTTTGGGCACATCATATGTTATGTGGTTTTCCATATTCCTCCATCTCTATAGGAATTTCACAAAAGACTCTTCATCCTTCTGTTTGATATCGCAAAGGTCCTTGATACTGACCTTGCGCTCGATGTTATGATGGAAGTGAGCTATGAAATTTTCAGCTAGTTCACCCCAAGACTGAATTCCATGAGGTAAATGTGAGAACCATTCCATTTCTGGTCTGACCAAGCTTTGTGGGAACAGTCGCATTAAATATGTCCCATCATGGGCGACTTTGATGCAACTAGCAAAAAACTCTTGGATATGTTCAATAGGGTTGGTACTGCCCCTATATTTGTCAAATTTTGGTACCGATAAGTGATTTGGGAACAGAAACATGTGAAGATAATGGTCAAAGGGGTATGGGTATAAAACCTTTGCGGTATAAGATTTAGTTTGCCCCTGATTTTGCATATCCATCATTTGGGTTTGAAGGGTTTGCATTTGTTGCATTAACATGTTCGTTTGATATTGAGGTTGGTGTGTGAGGATATTCCTCTGTGTTGTGATGGGTATGAGGCTGCACCTCTATGTCCCTTGAGTAGGAACATAGGATTTCATCCTAGGGACTTGATATTGATTCCCCATCGAGTGATTTGTAAATGGGGGCAATAGGGTAGCCCATGGTGGGTTTTGATGAGTTTGTTGTTGTGATTGAAACTGGGGTTGATACTACTAGGGTTGCTATTGCAGGGGTTGGGATTGAGGAAACTAAAGCTGGGGTTGTTGTTGCAAAGGTTGGATTGATGTCAGGATGGTGAATACGTAGCCTTGGGCAGGCCTTGGCTGTAAGTCATTCCTGCAGAGATGGATCCCTGTGGGCATGAAGTATTGATCCCACGACTAGTGTGAATTGACTGTAGCAGTGACATTGTTTTAGAATAGTTTGTGTTTGGTTGGATGGAAGGCATAGCATGAGAGCTTGATTTTCCTGGCCATGAGACCAAAGGTGGAGACATACTAGTGACCATGGGTGCACTTAGTTGCGAGCTTGTCATGCCTTGAGTGGAAGATGTGTTGGCCTGGGTTGGGTCATTGGTTTGACCAGCTATAGTCTATGTCAATGTGGGTAATACAAATGGTGGAAATATTTTTGATACAACAGGTAGTATCTGAGGGGGTTGAGTAGTGTTTTGACCTGCGAGAGGGTTTTCGGGCCATATAGTTGATACACTAAATTTAGCGGGGAGTTTGAGTCCCTTCTTTATTAGCATGGCTAAGTAATGTTCAGGGTTCCTCTCTACAACAACGTCAACTACTTTCATGGAGTAAGCATCTTGATCCACATCTTCAAGTTCTACTTCTATGATATCTTGGAAAAAGGTTGCCCCATGGGGTTGTTCAATGAATAGAGAAGAACTAGTATTCATGAAAGGATCGTTCTCTTGCTCTCTTTCCCAAGTGGGGAATCAGTTGATATATGACTCATCAGGTTGATTTCTAGCCTTAGACCTTGTATAAGGCCCTCCATGAGGTGTTTGAGACATAGTGCGGTCCAGGTTTTATAACTAAAACAAGTGATATAAAGAAAACAAGGAAGAATATCCTTCCTGAGGAAGTCTGAGTTATGTTTTGGACAAGGGTAATTCTAAGGACAAATTTTGATATAACTTGATCTCAAAGTGGTGATAAAAAAAGATAAGATTTGCCAACCTTTGCCTTGGAAAAAGTCACTTTGATAAAGATGATGATGTTTGATATGATAAGATCAAGGTATTTCAAGTCTGAGCTTTTGAACTAACAGTGTTTTTGACAATAATCATATGGTCGCAAATCTAAAAATTTGTCTTTTTTTGAAGCTTTTATTTGTTGAGGGGGCATAAATACACCTACTACTGCCAGGGCAAGCTGGGGCAAAATTAGAGAATCTTTGACACACTGCGACAAGTCACATCGCATCAAAGAGGGGCAAATATAGACACCCAAAAATGGACAGGCTTGCGACTTTACATTAAAAACACTAATTTTCATCTATTAATTAATGTTTTTTTAATTATTAATTAATCATCTATTTTCCTCTAAATTCATTCCCCAAATCATCTAATCAAAATCCCAAAATTAATTAAATAATTAATTAAATTTAATTAATTAACCTTAATTGATTAATTACCATTAATTAATTAATTAAATTCAATTTCCTATAGTTTAAATTCAAATATTTAAACTTACTAATTAAATTCTTCCACTTAAATTAATTTCAATTAAACTAATTTAATTTCAATCAATAAAGTAATTCTAAATCAAAAAGAAGTCAATTATCTCACATGTTGAAAATATTAATTAAATAAATGAATTAAATATTCATTTATCTTCAAAGAGATAACTCCAATCAGATCACATGGGTTACTCCACCCATCTCTCCAGTCCACATGGGTAAC
>MU227710.1:771986-786152 GCA_018584345.1 Thuja plicata | reverse complement strand
ATGCTACTTTGTATGATCAAACTTTTTGATACTCCTTGGGATGTATCTCAATTAGAAAAGACTTTTAAGTCCTGCTCGGTTAAGAGACTTGATGCTTCAATGGTTAAATTGAAACAGTAAATTGATCCGTTCACATATACAACTAGAATTGTAGATTTTCATATCTATTGTAAGTGCATTACCTCTCTGATCAATTTTATGAATTCAATACCTTTTCTCCACACTATTCTTCTCTATGATGATGTATCACTATTCGTTGGTGTCTGCAAAATTTAGCTCTTTCCTTGGCTTAATTGATCAGATCTGAATGAATACTTTCTTCTCCTTCAAAATTTCTTCAGTATCTATTCTCTTGTCACTACCCTAATTCATATTGAATTATCTTATCTCTTATATAGACATGATTTTACCATTTCTTGGCTTTCTTGATCTTGGCGTGATCCACAATTCTTGCCAATTAGATTTAAAGAAAAACTCTTGTTTTATCTCATAGATATCTTCTTTCCAACTGGACAAAAACAACTTTAAATCCTTTACTTATCTCTGGCTTTATCTTGTCGATTAAAACAATGATAACTACCAGTTAAGTCTACATTTAGCTCTTGACAACTAAGCCTTTTGTCATTTTTGAACTCTTTGTTCTGTTAGTCATTACTTCAGTTAGTTGTCGATGAGAAGTGACTGGTACATTGACGAGACTTCATTTATATTTGGGATCTCCATCCTTGTCTTATCCATCAGGCAACACTATAATTCTATCCATCGGGTTACACTATGATTTTTCTCATTAGATAAAACTGTGACTTTGCTTGTTGGTAATGTTGTTATTTTTCTCATCGGGTAACACTATGACTTTGCTCTCTTTGGTTTACTATGTCCTTTGGTGTGCACTCCGTTGGTGTATATAATCACTTTCTGAATACTTAACTTTTATGCATTACTGATAGCATAGCCTTTGATTCATTGGTTATTTGAAGTATTTTAGCAGTATGTACATGACCATATATATTATATCAAGTTGACATCAATGACAATACAATACATTAACTGATTTGATGTCTTGCATTAACTTTCTATGTCTCAGTGATCATCAAATTAACATCTTCAAACATTCAATCAGTTATAGTTCATCAATCTCTCCATTTGGCATTGATTGCAACATACTACATTGTCACACTATATTATCACTAATACAATATGAAATATAATAGTTGAATTTCATCAAACTACCAACCTTATGTACTATAACTGATACAAATATTTGGTCCTTGATAAGCTCACATAGCTTAGATTTGATTCTTGCAACTCTCTTTTTGTCTTCAATCCCCCTTCTTATTCTAATGTGATGTGTTCTCTTCTTGTGTCAAACTCTCTCCCTTTGACTGTTCTTTTATTTTTATGTTTCTTTTCTCTCTTGTTAGAAATCTCTCCCTTTGTGTGTACTCTCCCTTTCTAGTTACATCTCTCCCTTTGGATAATGTGATAATGGATATAATATCTCCCTTTGACAACAATGCCAAACAAATATTTGACAGTAATGCCAAACAATCCTTTCTATCCCTTCAATATATTCCTTGAATTTCCCAATCCATCTACAATGTAACAACTCTGGTGCTTGGTGTAGATAAATAACTTGTTGTGTACAGATGTATCTTTGAAGTCCATCTCTTTGCCTGCATCAACATGAATTATATTCTGATAATATGTAGGTTGATGCAGCCTTCTATTCATCTTACTGACTAGTAGACAAGGGTCTGACCCCTAGTCTCTTTCTCAAGTACTCAAATGTATCCTTGGGTAGTGGCTTGGTGAAGATATCAGCTAATTATTCCTTTGATTGCACATACTCAAGTGTCACCTCCTTTTCTTGAACTTGTTCTCTCAAATAATGATACTTGATAGAAATATGCTTTGTCTTAGCATGCATGACTAGATTCTTGGAAATGTTAATTGCACTGGTATTATCACAATAGATAATTACTAGTTCAAGAATTTTCATATTCATACCTTCTAGTAACTGTTAGATCTATACAATATTTGAGCAGTTTGTAGCAGTAGCAACATACTCTTTTTCTATAGTAGACTGAGAGATGCATCCTTGCTTTTTTCTGATCCATGTGACAAGTCTATCACCCATAAAAAATTCTCCACCAGTTATGCTCTTTTGTTCATCAATGTTTCCACCCCAATCAGCATCGGTAAAGACCTTAAGTTCAAACTTTCCTTCTCTTCTATACTATAATCCATAGTCCTCGGTATTCTTTAGATATCTTAGGATTATTTTCACAGTAGTCATATGTGATTCCCTGGGATTAGAAAAAAATCTTACAAAAATTCCTACTGCATGTGCAATGTCTAGTCTAGTATGTACAACATACATGATTTTTCCAATCATTGATCTGTACAGAGTCTGATTTACCTCAGTTGACTTGTCCTCCTTTTTCATCTTACATCCAGTTGTCATCGGTGTTCCAACTAGCTTGGAATCTACCATCTTGAATATTTTAAGTACTTCCTTGATGTATTTGGATTGTGTAATGAAAATGCCTTCATCTTGTTGCATGATCTATAGACCAAGAAAAAACTTAATCTCTCCAAACATAGACATCTCAAAATCTTTGCTCATTTCATTTGCAAATGATTTTTATAGCATGTCATTTCCCCCAAATATGATGTCATCAACAAATATTTTAGCAATCAAAATGTTAGCATCAGTATCTTCCTTCAAATAAAGATTACTATTTTCACTGGTTCTTACAAATCCAATACTTATGAGATAGGAATGAAGTCTTTCATACCAGGATCTTGGTGCTTGTTTCAATCCATACAAGGCTTTGTGTAATCTATATACCATGTTCCTTTTGTTTGGATCAACAAACCCTTCTGGTTTCTCAATGTATACCTCTTCCTCAAGTATTCCATTTATATTCCATTTAGGAATGCAGACTTGACATCCATCTGGTATACCTTGAATCCTTTAAATGTAGCATAAGAAAGTAATATTCTCACTCCTTCTAGCCTAGAAATGGGTGCAAAGGTTTCTTCATAGTCAATCCCTTCTTCTTGTGCATATCACTTGCATACTAGTCTTGCTTTGTTTCTAGTGACTTCTCCATTTTCATTCAACTTATTTCTAAATATCCATTTGGCACCAATGACATTCTTGTCATCTGGTCTTGGTACAAGCAACCATGTCATGTTTTTCTCAATCTTCTCAATTTATTCATTCATATCACTAATCCATTCTTCATTATCAAGTGCAACATTGACAAATTTTGGCTCAAAATCACAAATTAGACATCTTGTGTTTAGAGACTTACTTCTGGTTCTCATACTATCCTTCTTGTCTCATATGATCTGGTTCTGTAGATGGTTCCTTCTGACATACCTGGCAAGTACAGGTTCAATTCTTTGTCTATCATCTTGATCATCATTTTTTCCTTCATTCTGATCTCCATTGCTTGGTACATCATTTTGAGCAATATCCTAATTATCGGTATTTGTAGCCTGATACTCGGGTGCAATATTCTATTTCTCAAGAGTTATACATTGTTGGTCGGGTAGAGTGTCAGGTTCTTCATTGTAAAAAATCTTCTTGTAGTCCTCTAGTTATTTTGTGCTTTCCTTTTCATTCTTCTCTGCAAATTCATCTATCTTTACATTTGCACTTTCAACAATTTTGTTAGAGGCTTTATTGAGACATTTATAAGCCTTGCTCTTGGTGGAATACCCTAGAAAGATACCTTTATCACTTTTGGAGTCAAGCTTTCCAATTCTATCATCTTTTAAGATATAAAATTGACTACCAAAGATCTTGAAGTAACTTACATTGGGTGTGTGACCATACCATAGCTGATAGGGTGTCTTCTTGGTGTCTTTCTTCAATTGTACTCTATTCAATGTGTAAACAAGAGTACTGAAAGCTTCCCTCCAGAAGATTTGGGTAATGTCTTTCTCTATCATCAGTGCCCTTGCACAATCAACAATGGATTTGTTCCTTCTTTCAGCAATTTGATTTTTCCATGGTGTTCTTGGTGCAGAGACTTGTCTTTTGATTCCATGCTCATTGCAAAAGTTAGTGAAGTCATCTGAAATAAATTCCCCTCCTCTATCTAATCTTAAGCATTTCAATTCCTTACCACTTTGTTTTTCTACCATTGCTTTGTACCATTTAAACATCTTGAATGCTTCTGATTTATCTTTTAGAAACATAAATGTCATCATTCTAGAGTAATCATCAACAAAGAGAATGAAATATCTATCACCATAGTAACTCTTTGCCCTCATGGGTCCACATAGATTAGTATGGACTAATTCTAGAATGGCATCAGATGTATGGGTTTTTCTTTTGAAACTAGACTTTGTCATTTTACCTTTTTGACAATTTTTGCACATGATATTGTCTAGCTTTGACATGCTCGGTAAGCCTCTTACATTTCTCTTTTTTCTTATCTTTATCATGTTGTCAAAATTTACATGAAACAATCTTTTATGTCACAACCATATGTCTTCATTTCTAGCCATTAAGCAAGTGGTGTTAGTATCATTTAGATAGAATAAGTTACCTTTTGTCTACTCACCGGTACCAATCAACCTTCCTGATTCATTGAGGATCTTTGCCTTCTTATTTTCAAATGCTACTTTGTGACCTAAATTATTTAGCTGAGAAACACCCAATAGATTATAATTCAATCCTTTCACCCAATAAGAATTTTCACATTTTATCAGGTTATTCAACATTATGGTTCCTTTACCTTCAACTGAACAAGGTGTATCATTACCCATTCTTACTGAACCACCACTATAATACTCAAAAGTATTAAACTTTTCTTTGTCACCGATCATGTGGTGAGTGTAGCCACTATCTATGATCCAAATATCATTCTTGATAACTTTAGATATGAGTGAAGTTTCTACATACCTTTCATCTTGATCTGAATCATCCTTTACTTCCACAAACACCATCTCGATGTCTTCACCAGATCTGGTGTCAGTATCTTCATCTTTGTATGTAGCTAGGTAATTGGCCTTCTTTCCTTTGTCCTTTTAGTCTTAGTTATCTCTTCTTTCTGATTGTTGGTTTCTTTTGTAATCACCTCTGTCAAACTTATTTTCAAATGATCTGTCATTACTTTTGTCATCTTTTCTTCTGTTAGGACATCTTGCAGCAAAGTGTCCAATCTCTCTACAATTAAAAAATATAAGTGGTAATTTACCTTTGCCTCTCTGCATTCTTCTAGCCATAAGTGCTTCAATTTCATCAAGATCTTCTTCTTCACTTTCACTTTCACTATCTTTTCTCATAGTGTGTTTATGACTTGATTTACTTATTCTCAAAGAATATTTGAATGTAGACTCTATGTTTGGTAAGACACTATTATCAAAGTTATTCATCTCAAATGAAATATGTCTTCCAATCAAACTATCTAGAGTAACATTGTTATTTTCTACTACTCTCATTTCTTGTATGGCAGATACTCTAATATCATAAGTAGGCAGTAAGGTTCTTAGAATTTTACTTACCATTGTATCTTCATCTAGTACACCTCCAACTCCTCGGATAGAATTGAATACCTCTTTGATTCTTGTGTTGTATTGTGTGATTTTTTCACCTTCTTTCATTTTGAGATCATCAAAATTTCCTCTAAGGCTTTCTACCTTGGCTCTCAGAACATTTATATCACCACCATGTACAAACTTCAATTTATCCCACATCTACTTTGCAGTTGTGCATGATTTGACATCTTCAAATTCAACATCAGAGAGTGAGGAAGAAAGCTCTATTATCATGTAGTTGCACTCATGCTTCTCTCTCATTTGTTCAACTATGAGTGCTCCTATAGGAAACACATATTCACTATCTAAGTATTGAGTAACATCATTTCCAATACCTGATAAGTGGAGTCTTATCCTGCTTTTCCATGAAGCAAAGTTGTATTTGTTCAACTTGGGCACATCTCGTCTATTCATCTTGTGATCTTTAGCTTAGGTCTTGAAACCTTCCTTCTAAGAACACAAGCTCTAATACCAATTGTTAGTAATAACTAAGAGGGGGGGGGGGGGGAATCAGTGGCCTTAGANTACCAATTGTTAGTAATAACTAAGAGGGGGGGGGGGGTGAATCAGTGGCCTTAGAAATATTCCAATAATCAACCCTTAAAACTTAGTACCACAAAATTATACCTCTAGTTATCTTTAGTCTTGTAAGATGAATGCCTCCAAATACTTATATCAAATTACTACTTGTCAAAATGCTTTTTAAAACCTTCTACTGTATGTTTACTAATAAGCAGTCTTTATATTTACCGAAATACAGTAAATAACTAGTGTATAGCGATAAATCCATATTTACTTATATGAAATGTAAAAAAATAAAGTAATGACTCATAAACACATTGAAACATGGATTTTTAACATGGAAACCCTATTAAGGGAAAAACCACTGGGAATGGTATCCCAAATTTTCACTCTTTTGAAGTGAGCTCAGTGAAGAGCCAACCCTGTTAAAGGTTACAAACACACTATTAGGTGTGACCTTGTTAGAGGATTTAAATAAATAGTTTGTCACTTAGTATCTGGCATCTGATGCTAACATCCTTGATCAAACACTCACTTGGCATGTCAATAGGTATCAGGCATGTCCAATGCTACATTGTATGATAAAACTTTTTGATACTCCTTGGGATGTATCTCAATTAGAAAAGACTTTTAAGTCCTCCTCAGTTAAGAGACTTGATGCTTCAATGGTTAAATTGAAATAGTAAATTGATCAGTTCACATATACAACTAGCTAGAATTGAAGATTTTCAAATCTATTGTAAGTGCATTACCTCTCTGATCAATAATATCAATTCAATACCTTTTCTCCACACTGTTCTTCTCTGTGATGTTGTATCACTATTCATTGGTGTCTACAAAATTTAACTCTTTCTTCGGCTTAATTGATCAGGTCTGAATGAAGACTTTATTCTCCTTCAGAATTTCATCAGCATCTATTTTCTTTTCACTCCCCTAATTCATATTGAATTATCTTGTCTCTTATATAGACATGATTTTACCATTTCTTGGCTTTCTTGATCTTGGTGTGATCCACAATTCTTTCCAATTAGATTTAAAGAAAAACTCCCACTTTATCTTGTAGAGATCTTCTTGCCAACTGGACAAAACAACTTTAAATCCTTTATTTATCTCTGACTTTATCTTGTCAATTTAAACAATGATAACTACCAGTTAGCTCTACATTTATCTCTTGAAAGTTAAGCTTTTTTTCATTTCTAAACTCTTTATTCTGTCAGTCAATACTTCAGTTAGTTGTTGGTGACAAATTAATATTTCTTCGGTGAGACTTCAGTTGTCTTCAGGATGTCCATCCTTGTCTTAGCCATTGGGCAACACTGTAATTATTTCCGTCGAGTTACACTGTTCTTTTTCTCGTTGGGTAACACTGTGACTTTTCTCATTGGTAATGTTGTGCTTTTTCTCGTTGGGTAACACTGTGACTTTGCTCTCATTGGTTTACTTTGTCTGTCGGTGTGCACTCCATCAGTGTATATAGTCACTTTGTGAATACTTAACTTTTATACATTACTAATAGCATAGCCTTTGATTCATTGGTTCTTTGAAGTCTTTTAGTAGTATGTACATGACCATATAGATTATATCAATTTGACATCAATGACAATACAATATATTAACTAATTTGATGTCTTGCATTAACTTTCTGTGTCTTGGTGATCATCAACTTAACATCTTCAAAAATTCAATCAGTTATAGTTCATCAATTTGCCTACTGAACAATAATCACACCACTTGGCTTTCGCTTATCCATTGGGCATAGATTCTTCAACTTTAGGAACAACTGAACCTTCTCAAACTAAAAATAAACTGCAAACTAAAAACTAAAACTAAACTAAAACTTGTGTCGACCAACACTTAGAGAAATCAAACTAAAACTGAACAACAATCTATACTTCATCATTGCTATCTGAACTTATATTTATGATGTGATACAGTGTAATTTATCCATATATCATGTGATGAGCATAATTTAGATGATGATGATGTTGCCCAGAAATAGGAACCCTAAACCAAAGGCAGAATGAGCTTGAACAACAACCTCGGTTGCATGGTGTAGGTGTCAGCATAATGCATATATCATGTGATTGATCTTGTTGTTTTTGTTCATTCTAACCTTCAAAACTGCAAAGCAAACTATCTGAAAAACAACTTCTCTTTCCACTGTGATTACATTATTGAGGTATTCATCATTTATAATCGAGAACCCTGATGGGTTCTTGATTATGCATGGTGTGACCTTCTTGATGTGAACACAGTGGGAATAGAAGTACTAACTGCCACTAATTGAAAGAAACTAACTATGTGCAAAGCACTTATTCACACCAACTAACCTCAAAAGCAATTCTTGAGGTGGATCCCATTAACTGGGATTGGCAATTATTCTCCTTCCATGTTTGAGAGCTGAAAAGCATTATGGGCCTTGCATCCTATAATCACAAATGAACCATTCCAAATGGCATCAAATTTTGAATGCTTACCAGGTCTACTCTTCATCTCATCCCATTTGAGCTCTAAATCACCTTCTGCAAAGACTCTTGTGACAAATTTTCTATCAAATGTCTTCCTCATTTGAACATTATGTTCTTCCAACTTAAGAAAAGATTATTTTATAATCTCTTCTAACTGTATCAATTCTGCAAGCCTTACCTCCATAGGTTGCTGGTCCAGCAAATCCAATTCTTTGATCAAGATGAAACTTGGCAACTCTACTGAAATTGGTAATCTTTCCTCTCTTCCATAAACCAGCTTGTAAGGTGAGTTACCTATTGAGCACTTTGGGGTGATCCTATCAGCCCATAAGGCCTATTTTAGCTTGTTTCTCCAAGCTCACTTGTCTTAAATATTCCTCTTGATGATGTGAATCAAATTTTTATTTGTTGATTTAGCTTTTCCATTACCCCGTGGGTAGTAATTGGACGAGGTACTAAGATACACATTATTCTTAACTTCCCAATCAGTAAATCTTGTGCCTAAAAAGGCCAAGGCTTTGTCACAAACAATGGATTCAGGTGCTCTAAACCTTGCAATTAGATCTTCATAAAATTTCATAACTGAATCTTCATTTGCATCTTTTAATGCAACAACTTCAGTCCACTTTGTAAAATAATCTATTGATGTCAAGATATATCTATGACCTAAACTTGATAATGGATTTATGGAGCCAATAAAATCTAGACCCTACTTGACAAAAGGCTGCTCTACTTGAATTGGATTAAGAGCTAAAGTTTCTAACCTCTGTTTATTTGCAAAATGTACACATTTCAAACACCTTCTCACCCATATGAAGGTATCTTTGTATAGGTTTGGCCAAAAAAAGCCAGCCTTCATAATTTTTAATGTTGTTGTCCTTGCAACAAAATGGCCACCTACTGGTCCATCATGAAATTCTTCTAGAACCTTTTCATTTTGATCTCCACTGATGCATCTCAGAAACACACCATTATAATCCCTCCTATATAGTATATTATTCAGCAAACAATAATGAATGGATTGTAATCTGAAATACCTCCTTTTTGATCTATCCAAATCTTCAGGAAAATGTCCTATTTGCAATAAATCAACCATATCTTTCACCCAATCATTCTACAAATCTGGAACATCAAGTTGCTCATCATCTTCTAAATACAAAAACAACCTTAGAATCATCTTTTAGAGTGTTATCTCCATTTCCAGCAAGTTGTTCACAGAGACCCTTTCCTCTTACTAGCTTGGTAACTTTAATTTCAATGTCATACTCCATTGCCTTTGTGATCCATCCAACTCTTTTGGTGTTGAAATCTTTATTTAGAAAAATATCCTTAATAAAAGGATGTGCAACCATTAGTTCAATTTTATTGTTAGAAAGCATATGTCTAAATTTATTTAGACTTCTAATTACAGAAAGTACATGATTTTCTACAAATGAATATTATAATTCATAGTCCTTAAGTCCTTGACTAAAAAAAGCTATTGGTTGTTCACAACCTATGTCATTCTTCTGAACTAACATGGCAGAAATTCTATCAACATTCTCATATACATACAAAATGAAATCCTTTGCAAAATCAGGATTTAACAAGGTAGGGGAAGTAGCTAATGCTTCCTTAATTAACTCAAATCTATGTTTGCCTTCTTTGGTCCATCTAAAAACAATATTTTTCTTGAGCATGGCTGTTAATGGCATTAGTAATTCTGCAATGTCTGAGATGAATCTTCTTACAAAGCTAATTCTTCCCAAGAAACTTTGAAGACCCTTTTTGTGAAGAGGAAGTGGTAAGGCAAGGATATCACTTACTCTTTCAGGTTCAATAGTGATACACTCCTTTGAAACAATAAATCCCAACAATTTATCTTCATGGAAAGAAAATATACTTTTCTTGGGATTTAAATAAATACCATATTCCCTACATCTCTCAAAGATAACTCTTAAATGTTGAAAGTGTTCTGATGCATTCTTTGAGAAAATAGTTATATCATCCAAATAAACAAGTACAAACCTATACATCAAATTTATGAAGGCCTTGTCCATAGCCTTCTAAAAGGTTGCACCTATATTAGATAGAGCAAATGACATCTTCTGATAAGCCACAGTTCCCCACTTGGTGGTAAATGTTGTCTTGAATCTATCCTCTTCTTTTACTAGAATATGGTTGTAACTAGAGAAACCATCAAGTAATGAAAACCATAACCTGAAACAAATTGCAAAATTTGTTCCATGGAAGGAAAATGATGTTTATCCTTTAATGAAGCTCTATTCAAGTCACGAAAATCAACACACAATCTGATTTCTCCATTATTTTTCCTAACAAGAACTAGATTGGATACCCATAGAGTATGTTTGATTGGGAAAATGATATTCTCTCAATTAGTTTATTCAATTCTTTAATCATGAGAGGCTCTAGTTTTGGATTTATTGGCATCTATTTTTGCCTAACTGGCTTGGCTATTGGTTCTAATTCAATTGTCTATTGGGAAATACTAGGATCAAATCCTTTCAAATTTGAATAATTCCAAGAAATAATATCATGAAATTCATTGCATAAGTTGACAAAGGTTTGAGGTTCTTCACGTGTACATACCTTTCTAAGTTTCATCACTTTATCCTTTGCAACAACAATTTCCTCATAATGCTCTTCTTTGATCTGCAAGATGGATTTATCCTTCTTAAATTGATCATTAGTATCAAACTTAGATTCTAAGGTAACAAGACCTTTGGGCATCTTGTTTGTCCTTAACTGAATGATCTAGTCTTCATATTACTCCTGCAATCTTTGCTAGTTTGGCTGTGCAAACTCAACCTCCTCTCTCAAAAAGTTAACAATATGTTGGTCAGATTCAAAAACTTGCCAACAATCAGCATTGTTAGGGACAACAAGTATAACAATTACTTTAACATAATTCAGCCCCTTACTATTGTTGATCTCAGTTGGAATATCATACTGGGCACCAACAGCAGCAAGCTTATCAGCATGTTTGTTCTGATTTCTAAGAATAAATTGCAAATTAAAAGCCTCAAAGCCTTCAATCAAATCCCATACAACATGCTTGTAATTTTTAAATAAATCATTCTTAGTTGCATGAACATTCCTAACTTGATTCACAATCAATTTTGAATCACCATAAAATTGCAAACACTAATACCTATCTTAATGGCCCACTTCAATCCATTTATGAGGGCTTCATACTCAACAACATTATTTATACAACTAATTAAAAGTGAATCTAAAAGAAGCGCAATACCTCTCATTTGCTGGTGAAGCCAGCATACAACCTCCTCCTGCACCTATTTTTCTACGTGATCCATAAAAAAATAGCTTCCAAATAGTGTTAGATTGTTGTTCCAGATCTAAATCTGCACTTTTTACCACAGCTGGAAGAAAATCAGAAACCTCATGGATAACATAGTTACCCAAAATTGGCTCCTCAATTTGTTCATCTAAAATTCTTACATTTTCAGTTACCCAATCATCTAACAACACATCAGGAAATTTACTTATTTGTGTTTGAGCTTAAAAAACATCAGATATTTCTTCTTGATCAAACAATACAATTGCTGATTCATTTCCAACACTAGAAACATACTGTTCGACACATAATTTTGTAATGGGTTATGAGGGAATAGTAACCTTAGTACTATACCTGGTGCAGAAAAGCATGTGAGTCCATTCTACTGATAGATAGCCTCCTATCTTGGCAATAAATTCTCATGACAAACATATAGATAATTTAGGAGGCAAATCAATAATGTATACATCCATCGGTACTGAAAAACTAGGACAAAAATGTAGTGTAAAATCTTGATTTTTTATGACTCCCACAGTTGCAACTGTTGTCCCATCCAATTGGACTACCCCTCTTTCAAGTGGCTCATATTTGAGGTCTAGCTAGTCTACAATTTTCTTTGGCATAACTAAGCTAGTAGCACCATAATCAATCATGCAATTGTGGACTAAGTAGTGTCCTATAATGACAGTGACATAAAATGGAGGAGGTTTGATCAACTTGAATGATTGTTGGGATGTACTAGTACTTGCAGCTACTAAAACCTTAGGGTTTTGTTGAGACAAAAATTCATCAGATAATGTAAGTGCTTGTAATGCCTCTTGAAAAATATCCTTTTGGCCTGGAAGAGCCAAAACATCCCATATGGACAAGGGAACATTTGTCTTCTTCAAATGAACAACAATATTGAAGTTCTGAACACTAACCTTTTGGTGTTGTTTTAAAATGACAGGCTCATTTGTTTTTTGTATTGACTGTTCTACTCCTTTTTGAGCTTGTACATATTTCTTTGTTTGTTGTTGTATTGTAATAACAGGCTATTGTACCTTATCATTTTTTTGTTGATTATTTCTAACCTTCACTTTTGACCTTGTCCCTGGTGCTATAGGTCTCCATACTTGATTGGGGTCAAAATTTGCTGCTAAAATAGCATCATCATCATTAAAATTGACTAAATCAATATCAAGATTACCTTGTGATTGTGTTTGATCATATTGTACCTCTATTTGGGTATTAACCGGTTGTCCCTTCAGAACATCCTTCCTTCTAGCTTCAAGTGCATGAGGGAAATCCAGCCAAAAATGCCCATCATTGCATGTGTTACACCATTCTGCTTCTTGCACATAATTATTTTGAGGAATTACTGTTAACTCCTTGTAAGTACAAGGAGTTGCATAATTATATGCTTGACCAGCTCTTTGACCATAATTCCTTTTTTTCCCTTGAGTTTGCCTTGGCTGATTTGAACTAGAAGCTTGATTTGATGATCTATGTTGCTGATAAGAAGCTTGTGGAGGCCTATTGTACTGACCTTGTTGCCTCTTCAGGTTCATTATTTCATTGCCATAATTTTGCAAGGTCTTTAAAATGTTGTCATTTGTGTCTTTTAGCTATCGGGTCTGCTCTTTTATCTCCCTAATAGGAGCTGAAGAAGCATGTTCTTCTGCTACAACTTGCATATTAAGTGCTAGAAATGGACGAACAACAACAATAGGGGTGTTGGTTGTATTTCATGTTTTGCCCTGTTCCTTGTCTTGTTCTCTGAAAGTTTGTAGGTTTTCGTGCCTATTCCATGTCAAAATCTTGAGAAACCTTGCAAAATCATAAACCCTAAGGCCTAATGTTGAACAATGCATCTTAAAAGCCCTCAGCCATGTCTTATATTCCTTCATTACCTTTTCAAGTTACTTAAGGCATGTGCTATTTAACAAGTTAAGTCAGGTCGCTTGATCGCTGTACCAAGAACGAATATGCCAAATGATCTCCCGACTTTGATTTTGCCTTGTGTCACTTAGTCTCGTAAAAAAACAGAATATTCTATAAGTGTCTCGAGACTTAGCGATTTTCCTTTGGTCGGGTTGTCGCTTAATTCCAAGTTATGAGCTTTCAAAGTAAATGGGACCCACCTTAGTCGGGTGATCGCATGATGTTAAGGCAAGTCAACAAAATGTCCTCCGACCTTGCGCCTTTCTTCATGTCATGTGATCGCTTGATCCACCCAGTCAAACAGTTAAGGTTTCACTTCAGTCGCGTGGTCTCGTGATATTTGGCAGTTAAGAGAAAACAACCACGACTATGCGACTAACAGTTTCCGGTTAAATGATTTCC
>MU227710.1:748509-766358 GCA_018584345.1 Thuja plicata | reverse complement strand
TGTA
Source organism: Thuja plicata (assembly GCA_018584345.1). Lineage (NCBI taxonomy): Eukaryota > Viridiplantae > Streptophyta > Pinopsida > Cupressales > Cupressaceae > Thuja > Thuja plicata. The sequence continues at coordinate 766,354 of MU227710.1, read as the reverse complement.
TATGATTATGCTTGATCATTTACAAGGTATTTTATTAGTTGGTTCAGTAAAGATACATGACAAATCAGTGTCCACATTAACAAATACTATGTTATCAGTCATCTTATAAGGTAAAACCTGCCTAAGCATCTGTGGAGCTCAAAAATGAAGAAGGATGTTGTTTAATCCTTAGCAATTAGGCTTTTCTTGTCTTTGAACTGTGAAACAGGTTTTAGAGGTAACAAGATTCAAATAGATGTTTCAAGTAGTATAGTTCATGCAAGAAAAATCCCTAACAAGGGGGTATAACAACTGGTACAACTGGTTGTATTTCTGCACAATAAGACATTGGAGGACTTAGAGGTAATTTTCTAGCTTGTATCAAGATGTTCTTAGCTCTAACAACAACATCATAAGAATTAGGCAAAGTGTTACCTCCCATACACTATATCATAAGTGAAATATAACTGTTAAAAACTTTTAAATAAAATAGAAATGCATAGTCATTGGATGGTTTAACAGATCTTGGAATTCTTTCCCAAGTTCATTGGAAACAAAAATTGAAATCAGAAATATGCTCATTAACACTCCTTTTAATAGTAGTTAACTACTCAACCAAAGATAAATTATCTGACCTATCCTCAAATTTACTAATCACAACAGTCCCTAACTCATCCCATGTAGCAATAGAATTAACTGACAAACTTCTAAACCAGACTAATGCTTTACCCTTTAGTGATGTCGCTAATAGTTTTAATGCTACATCATCATGAGTAACTTGATGTAATCCACATAGAGTAGAAATATATTTAATATGTTCTATTGCTGAAATATGATTCTCACCATTGAAATATGAAAAACCTTTTAGTGCTACTGGTGGAATATCATGATGGACAACAATTTGTAATGGGCTGCCAGCATTGAAAGCCACAAATGGCAATTTTCTAGCCATCTGTACTGGTGGTACTTGCTGCTGAATTACAGGTGGTACAATAGATTTTTTGGATTGTGTTACCTTCCTTTGATATGTTTTCAATCCTGGAGTAGTAGTACCACTTTTGGATGCTACAGTAGCGAACCAATCCTTTATCGGTTCTTCAAAAATGGGTAATTCTGATCCAGAATTGTCAATAACACTTAAATATTCAGGAAAAGTAAAATCTTCAATAATTACCTCATGACCTTGAGAGATTACACCTTGATCCTCAAATATAGGATTTTCAAATAGTGAGAAATCGGATCCCCTAAGAAATGCTCTTTCTCCTGTGGCTTGAAATGCTCTATCTCTTCTTGTTGATCTGCTACCTCTTCTACTGGGCTATAACTCTTGATAAATGAATCCTTCACTATTTTCTCTTGTAGGAGTCCTCATTAAAACAAATATACATCTGAATCTATAGTAAAAAATTCAAATCAGAGCCGCCAGGTGTTGGTGAAATAATACCTTCCAAAAGGTAGAAATATTGTTGTTCACACCAAAACAACAATAAGAAATAATATCTTATAAGAACTGTGTAGCAGTTCGAGTCCCACCGGGCATGCCAAAAAATTTTTGTCAATCAGGATTGCACCTTTAGCTTGATTTGAAATCTAGCTATCCTATTTAAACATGGATTAAACATGGAAACGTTCTCCTTGGTGGAAAAGAGAATGAATCTTTGGATTCTAGGCCGGGTCCTATTTGATTTGGAATATCACCTAAAACTAACCTTTTGGGGTTTTGGGAAAAGAGAGAAGGATAAATTGAAAGTAAATAAACTAGCTAAAAGGGTGATACACCAATTGGATTCAGACTTGTCAGAATTATAAAAATCAGCACCTACTAGGCATACATTATTAAAATCTGCAATAACATTCACTTTACCACACCTAGGATGACCAATAATTCACTATTAGGGTTTGTGCCACTAATGGTAACAATTCAGCCAACAAAAAGGTAATTTATGCAAAAAGGTTTATTCTTTATAAATTAGAATAGGAATTTGGAACAATTCACTAATCTATGCTTGAAAGACATAATACACTTAAATGTAGAAAACTTGGAAGGATTGATAGCAAAACTTAGAAAAGATATTTGAATAATAGGGCCAGCTTTATTCTCAAAATCTGTAAAATAGTTACATGTGAAGGTACAGAAAAATGACAAGTAATGTATGCACTCACTTGACCATAATCTATCTCAAAATGAACTGATGGTTACAAAATATGTGAAAAGAAGAAAAGGAACAATATGGTCACTAATACCTTGTAGTCCCTAAATTTTGACCCCCTACAAATGAATATGAAGCTCCAATATATAGACCCTAAGGCCAATTCCAAAAATGAAATCCCCCCCCAAAAGTTCCTCTTCAAATAGAAAGATAGCCCTAAATTTAAGGCATATATGATGCCAAAAATATAGCCCCTATTGTTGGTATTTTTCAAAAAATATATATCTTTTCTTTTACAAAGAATACCAACCTAAAAAAAAAATTACATCAAAAACTAATCAAATTGGAAATACCCTAATCCCATAACACATAACTTCAACTACATAATATGAATACCTAACCCCATAACACATAACCTTAACTACATGCTTTAACCTGCAGTGCTAAACTCGATACCCTAAGGTCAACATGACCTAGCTCGATGCAAAAATATCCATTTTTTGGTATTGGTCACGCTATCTAGGTAACTAGAGTGGCATCTGACGAAGTCTTCGTGCACTAGAGCTTGACAAAGCCTTAACTTGTTTTGTCAGTGGATTCAAAATTCTATCAAAATTAGCATTATGTATTATTGTATCTCTTTTTTGCATCTTGCATTGGGAGAGATGTTTAGGGTCTCTACTTCTCTGCGCCATACTTGGGATTTTTGCACTATTTCTTTTAGCTTTCTCTATGCTAATCTGGAGTTCACCATTGATGATCTCGAGCTGGTATCTATGGTTTTATCTTCACCTCTTGGCTGTGAACCTGAGCTAATATATTTTGAGTATGTAGCTCAAACTTTCAAGTCACTGCATGTAGTAAACACTGGCGCTTCATTATGTATCTTCTTTGGCTAGCTCGGTATTTGGCACATGTTTTGAAATGGAATTCAATGCCACCTTTAGTTGAACTCAGCCTCTTCATTTTCTATTACATTTTGAGTGAGAAGAGCTCAGGCCCTCTACATCCTCACGGCCTCCATTGTATCTTGAGTTCTATGCCATAAAATATGGCGATTCTTTGGCTTCTTTGAGTTAATTTTGGGGCTATCTTTCAATTTGAAAATGCCATGAATATGGCGTTGTACATGCATTTTGCCTGAATTTGGTCTCTCCACATGAAGTTGGCTTCCACTATAGTTTGAACTCGGTCTGCAACTTGTTGTTTACATGCCATAACATATGGCGTTTTGCATGCATCCATCTATTGAACTCGGGCTCTCCACCGCAAATAATAGTTTATAGATAAGTTATCTCTTTACACCTTTACTTTCTGTTAGATAAGCTTTTGTGTATTTTTTAATAACCCGGGCTTCCTGTACATCGATGGATTGTTGTTGTTCTTCTTGGACTTCACTAGATGTTTGTATTCTATTGAATGTTGTCTTCTCTCTTATATCACATCTTAACTCATGCATGTCATAGATGATTTTGTAGTTTAGTTGATCTGGATATATTTTTCCTGTAGAAAATAATTATGGGTTTTACTATTACCTTCCACTAATAACTCTACCATGCATGCTTTCACATTTGTTTTTAATGATTTCTACTAGAATAATTTAAAAAAATGATAAAAGCTATCTGTGATGATTTGAAGTTTGAGGTTTATCTTATGTTAATGTTTTAACTCAAATCAAGCCTCGGTTGATGTGTAAAGTTGTATGCATGATTGTTGATGAATCTATACTTTAACGATAATCTATTGCAAGAATATTCTGCATTTTAGAACCACAAGCTCAACTCGAGTTTCTTATCGACTCCTCCATTTATTGTCTGTTGTTCTTTTTTTTCTCTATGGGGTTTCTTTGTATTTGTACACCCATTGTCTGGGATAGAGCTCGAACTGTAACTAATTTGATGTATAATGTATGTAGTTTCTTATGGCATGCTCCCATTTTTGAAAGAAAAATGATAAGGACCTAGTGTATCAATTTGTTGACTCCACTGAAGTCGACACATGGGGTTCGAGTACGGGCTCGTGACACCCATGACTAGTATTATGAAATATAGAGACCTCTAAATTTAAGATGCATATCCTCTTTCATTTGATAGTGATGTCGTTGAACCTACATCATAACCACATTGTTATTTAATCATCCTAAAGCACATTACATTGTTATTTCATCTCTGTTTTCAATTTTTACACTATTTTATATCTTTTCACCAGGCACTGTATTTGAAACATGCCCTTAACAGCTTTAAATAATAACATTGTTCGGTTGTATCTCTCTATGAATAGGTACTTTATTTTGAACATGTATAGTGATAACACTATTTTATTTCAATCCTGGTGCACACTCTGCTTTTGAACATTCATTAACAACATCAAACAACAATATTATCCCCATTTGCTTTGTTATTTGTTCTTTTACATTCTTGAATAGGTACCGCTTAGAAAAGTGAATGACAACATTTCTACCTTCATTCTTGCATATGCACTCTGTTACTAATGATACTGTCATTTTATTTTACTCTAGCATAATCACCATATTTATCACTAGCATTACCTATTGATTTTCTCTTTCCTAATATGCACTGAACATGTGAAATAACATCATTTGATTTCCAATCTTGGTTATTAACAGTGCCAAAAGTTTTCTTTTGAGAAACATTGTATTGCTCAATTCATGTCTATGCATTCATATCTTGTAACATCATTCATTGTTCAATATGTGTATCCTCTTTCATTTGATTGTAAACATACATGCTAAAAATTTGTTGTCATCTATCTTAATTAACATAACAGTATTTAGAACAACCCTTAGGATGAATACTTGTAATGTTTACTTGATTTTCTCAATAGTATTTAGACTTTCAAATATGCTCTCCATTTTGATGACAACACAATTGGATATTTTGTATATGCATCCTACTGCATAACAAAATTACGGCCATTTTCTTATTTTGATATAATATTGTTGATCTTATATGCATATTTCAAACAACATTACATAGTATTTCATTCAATCCTTTCTTTGCACAATGATAAAGTATAGTGTTACCTCATTTTTTATCTGTAATTTTGTTTTTCATTGGCTGTAACACTATTTCATTCAGGAACACTAATCATTACTTCTATGGACTATATGAACTGTCCCTTCATTTCTTTCTAAACTCATGAACTCTTGGTACTCTTTCATCTTTAATTCAATGAGGTTCGAGCATGGGCTCGTGACACCCATTGTATTTTATTTTATCACCTACAACTAGTAAACTCCCGCATCATGTTTCTTTCTACATTTCTTTTTTAATTTTGTCTCACTTGCTTTCACACACCACCAAGTCTACATGTTAGGTTAGTGGATACAATCATTCAATCAATGTTTGTGTGTGACTTTCATATAGAATGACATTTATGTATGAATGTTGGTTGGCTGGTTGGGTTTACTAACCTAATATGTAGATGTTCTAAAAAATGTTTCTCAACTACAAGACCCAAGTCCCTTTGATTTAGATTTTATGGTTTCACAAATAGCATCTTTTGAATAATACAGAATGATAACTATAAATAGTAAAATGTTTCATAGAGTTATGTCCCTTTGATACTTTTATTTAGTTGATGTAGATGCATACTTTGCTATTGTATTTATTGATAGATGTACAACTCTGAAGATTTGATTGTAGTATGTTGTTTTAGGTATCTATGCATTGCTTAGATCCAATTTGGATCTAACTATTTTCTCTCTCCATGATGCAAGAAAAAACAAGAAGAAGATTTAGAACAGAGACAAGGCCAAAGACAAGGTTAAAGACATGCAGATTCAGATGATATAGTTACTCAGCTTCAACATACAAAAGACCTCTTAAAGGAAATGCATGGACCCCGAAACCTTCTTATGCTCCTTTCTTACTTTCTGAATTGTATATCTTCTCTAAGTTCACAACATGAAAGATGTAACCTATGAAGTAATTTTTGTCTATTACATTCAGTTTGAATGCACAATGTAATGATCAATTATGAATTTGAAAATTTAAATCTGATCAATACTTAGAGTATAATATCAGTGTTAACATGAATGTAAAATCAATGTACTTAATCTTCATTAGCTGAATAGTAGTGTTGAATAGGTGTACCTTTATGCAATATTTTGATATTTATATTTGTCATGCTGCATGTGTACTTTATCTTCTGAATTCAAGCAATTCTGAACCTTAGGACAACAACTATCAAATCCATATTTTGATGCCAAAGTAACATCAACTTACCAGTTTAGTGTGCAAACTAAAATGGTAACAGTAACCATGATGGATCTTTGTAACATGAAACAAACAAAAAGTGAATCCTTTACACACTTTTTACAAAGGTGGAGGAGAATCTTTGCAAGGTACTCAAGAGCAATACCTGAATCTGAAAAATGGAAATCTTTATCAACAACTTGGTACCCGAAATGAAATATGATTTACAAATGCAAGATTCACCTAGCTTTGATAGAATGATAGAAAATGCTATATGTGTCGAAGATGTTATGGTCAAGAAAGGAGAAATTACACTCCAAAGTGACAATAAATATAACAACTAAAAAAACAAACCTAAATGGTGGAACAAGAACAAGAATGTTATTAGTGATGGAGTGGTAGAAGCATCCAATGCAAACACTAAACCAGCAGCGTTCAATTTAACAAACAACTTACAAGAAAAAAAAGAAGCTAAGGTAACAACCACAATACCAAGAGAAAACAATGATACCAACAAGAGTAAACCATGGACATCTAGACCTCAAAGAACATTTACTCCATTGGGAGAACCTCTTGAGACAGCTTTGAAGACTCGCTTGGATAACAAAGTCCTCACAATACCAGATTCAAAACCATAGGAACCAGAATTTAAACCAAGATGGTGGAATGACAATGCCTATTGTGTTTTTCATAAGAACAAAGGACATAAGACTAATGATTATGTTAATCTTAAACATGTTATACAAGATCTCATTAAGGGAGGAAAAATCAAAGTGGAAGGACATACCACTAATGAAAATCACATGACATATAACAAACCATTCCCTAACTATGAAAAAGGGGAAGTTTCTAAAGGAAAAGTAAATGAAGTCAATTACACCTACTCTCATAATGATAATGTGATCAACATGTTAGACATAGAAAGACAATGAATCAATGTGGTCACTATTAAACATGCCAAAGAAAAATCAACACATTCAAACGTGGTAGCTCAAAGCCAAGTACAAGTCACAATTAAAGGATTTAACTTGTCATCTAATAAATAAACATCCTCTAAAACACCTGTAGTCACAATTCCTAAACCAGCAACAAGAAGACAAATAGTTACTGTACCATCTACAAACTATAAATTGGTAGACCAATTGCAAAGGACCTCATCTCAAATTTCTATATTTGAGTTATTAAAGATCTCTTTAGTGCATAGGAAAGTTCTTGAACAAGCCCTACATTCGACAAATGTTCCAGAAGACATTGATGTAGACAATTTCTAGGAAGTGGTCAATCACATATCAGCTCCACATTACCTCTCCTTTTCAGAATAAGATGACAAGTCCTTGACTCATCTGCATAACCAACCCCTTCACATTGAAGTCTTGATTCACAAATCTCGTGTAAAACATGTATTGATAGATGGAGGCATAGGGTTGAATATATGTACTCTCAATCTAATCAAGAAATTGGGTCTTTTAGAACAAACAATTGATTCAAGAAGTAAGATAACCATCAAGGCTTAAGATGAGGAAGAAAGATCATCCAAAGGGCTCATTATTTTACCAATCATAATAGGACCAATTGAATGCAATGTGATTTTTCAAGTTCTTGATCTACCATTGGCCTATAATATATTATTAGGGAGACCTTGGCTATATTAAATGCAAGTAGTACCATATACTTACCACCAGTGCATCAAATTCCCACATAATGGGGTGGAAGTGACAATTTCTGCAGATTCCAGCTATAATTGCAACAATGTTAAAGTAGACAGTATGGTTCCTCACAATAAGTAAGTCCCAAAAGAATCCATACCTAAAACCTCTAAATAAATGGTGATGAGAAGCTTTGGAAAGACACTAAAACTTGAAGAAACTAGCATGGGGGAATATAAAATAGACATTTTTCATTTACATCTTAGGATTAGTCATTATGCACTGTGGGGCATCTCTGCTAGCTTGTTCGGTCTACATTTTCTAGGTTGTCCTAGGTTCCTGTCTAGGATGGTTTTCCTCTACAAAAATTATTTCTTAATACTTGAATAAAAATATCACTATCATACACAAAGGTGTTTCTTAAACACAACCTACCTGTAATAGACATCATACTAGTGTTTCTCAACACTTTAATCAAATAGTGTTCCTAAACACTACATTGGATTGCAATTGCTGACAAATTTTATCTCATATACTCAGACATAAAAACATATTGCTTGATTCTAAGTTCTGATTGATGATTCTCTACTATTCTTGAAAAGAATTTATCAATACTACTTAAACACATATAGACTGATCTTGGTTTGATTATGACTCTTTTATGTTCCCATAATGTTTCAAACTAGGGCCATGTAAGAAGTTGTGAATTTTCTTTGATTGATTATCAATTGGTGATTATTATGTCTTCTGAGTTACTCCATGACATCTATTTAAAGAAAAAGAGTCACAAGGATAGGGGCATAATCTTTTCTTGGTTTTCTACGTATGGTGATTGTTTCAACAATCCTATAAATTTAACTTAACTTGGATGTTTATTGTAAGAGCTGCCAACATGAGTGGATAGTTGCATATATCTTGATCTTTGTTATGTGTAAACTATGGTGAGGTTGAACCAATTTCCTTGTCTATTTCTAAATCAAATTCTAATTAAGGTGTACGACACATTATGTACCCAAGGATATGATTATCAAAGGTCATTGTGGGTCACATATCTTACATTATACATAAAAGAAGATGATTCTTAAAGCAAAAGGAGATAACTGACAAGTCATCCTGGTCTCTATGTCTTGATGCTTAGGTTTATTTTAGACATTGCATCCAATACACATAGTATTCATACTTTCATGATACCTTATGGGTATTAGTGACAGTTGTACTATCCGATGATGTCCATTAAAAAAATTTCCAATGATGATAAAAATGCTACAATGTATACAAATCAGTGACAATCCTAGAATTTTGCATGTAGATGCATTTAAATATTGCATGATTCATTTTTAGAACAAAATAAAGGGTTTCAGCTCAAAATGATTTCCTGGTTCATCTAAAATACAAGCTAACTACTTAATATATATTATTGATATATCAATTTCTTTACATATCCATGACATACATATTACATTCATAAATGAGAAAGAAAAAAATACAAAAACAAAGCATTCAAGCATTGCATTTCTTTTTACATCCTAAGTGCATCCATACATATAATTGCATAAAGAAAATCTCAAAAATATACATTTGCATATTCATCTAGAATCATTCAAACACATTTATATATCAGTAATAAACCAATGAGCATAAATGATGTCATCACATGAATCTATTCTAAAATCATCAAAAGATCAAGTATATAATCACATGTGCATCAATCCAAACATCTATCAAGAAAGAAAACTCATGAACATATCAGAATCAGAAATAGTTATCTCAGATATATATTAGTGAAGGAACATATCCAAAATGTGGAACTTTCTACAACAAAGAGTATCAGTGAGATCATGATGAACATATACATGTATCAAAGTCTATAGTACAATGGATGATCACTATAGGATCAAATATACAAAAATATCTTAGATATAATCAAGTAGTCATGTTTGACTCCCACCCTCTCCCTGATCTAGAGGAGGAGGTGGTGGTGCATCAGCTCGAGCATGATAAGATGGTGGAGGCATCGCTCCCTCTGGCTGTTGTGCCACTCTAGAATACAATGGATCTCTTTATGGCTCTGGAACTGCTGTAAAATATAAAGAAAAGTAGTATGCAACTCTCTGGCCCTGATGAGTAGCTGTGCAGGCATAGACATCTCTCTCATATCTCATAAAATCTAACTATTTGTCCCTATCTACTGAGAAAGTATCCAAAGTAGTGATCCAGGCTCTAAGCTTCTCATGCTCTCTCTAACACTATGATAAAGCATATCCATCTCTGCTAGAATCCCTGCCTATATCTCTAGGACGATCCTGTCTAGGAGGGCCACCTCCTCCACTCAACACCTATCCTGATGGCCTCTTCTACTCTCACTACTATTGTTTTTTTCTCTCTGGTCAATAAAGGACCTATCTCTATCTATGGAGGAAGAAACTTGAACTGAGTTCATCTGCCATTGGTGCCCTCTCTGGTTCCACCCACACCTCCACCACACCTATTATCTCCATCATCTCAGCAATGTCCATGACCTCTTTCTAGAGGAGGGCATCTACCATCTCTCCCACCCCTACCTCTCCCATATCTCTGAGCTCTACCTCTACCTCTCATGGGTCTATCATCTACAGGATTATAATCTAGGGAATATTCTATGCGAGGTGCTACCTCATCCGGTGTTGTAAACCAAGGAAAGGGATACTATAATAAATGAGAAAGATATCCATCTATGTACCCAAAATCTGCAACATCAACAAGGGAATCCCATCTGACTGTGACCATCTGACTAATTTCCAGCTTTGTAATCTCATATACTAATTGAGCCCCCCAAAGAGGCTCCTCATCATGAATATGTGCATACGTTTTAAAATCCTATGACCTGCCTTGTATACGGCCATACTACCTTAGCATAGGAGTAACAAGAATTTTCTCAACAATGTATCGAGTCTGACCGATCAAATATCTACTCTAAAAAAGTAAGGCATCTGAAGCCTATCTGAGGTCAACTCCTCACAATCCAAGTATGGCCTCCATATGACCACTGTGATGTCATCTAGAATAAGGCATCAGTACTCCAACTTACCTAGATGGGGATGCTAGATGAATCCTGAATACATATACATATATGGATGCTTTGGTGCTCTCTGTTTATAGACAATTGGCCATGTAACTGGGATGTGCTCCTAGGCCCAGATTTGCAATATCAGAATCCCTACTATCATACTGCGGGAGTACTCATAAACAATCTCATGTAACTCTCTGTACACGTGGGGTAATATACAACTACCCCAGCCAAATCTGCATGATGAGATGACCGTCTTCTCTAAGGTCTCAACCCAGCCACACATAAATCCATGTTGTCCTCTGTCAGGCGTGAGGATACCTCCAATCAACCCAACAAGATACATAGGTAAACAACCTTAGTGATTTCACATGTAGTCCCACATCATATATCTACGGACTATAGTCAGATCTACAAAGTACCTCTGTGCAGACGCAATCTCTATAGCAGAGCATGACTCAAACTGAACCTCTCGACCCATGACTATAATCTGCATAATATGCCACACATCCTTTGGTGTAATGGTCATCTTTCTAGTCAGGAGATGGAAGGTGTTGTACTCTGAATGCCATCTCTTGGAAAGAGCAGTCAAAAACCCTTGATTTGCCCTGATGTCTGGTAAATCTATCTGTGATGTCAATCCAAGATGTGTTATGATCTGTAGCTCAGCATGTGTCAATAACTGAGATAAGGAAAGGACTCATCCTAGTTGAGGTCCTCAAAAGGATACTACCTCAAAGTCAATATGTCAAAATAACTCAAGTACGGGTTCAAATCAGTATTTTAACTAAGGCAACTATGCATAAAAACTAACAGTTAAGTCTTTTTGTCCTTCAGAAAGAGAAAAATAGTCAAATTGGAAAAAAACCTAACTCCTAACCTGAAAACAACTCTATTTTTATTGGGTGTGATTCTGAAAACTAGATTTGATGCACAATGTCCTAGATACGATGGGGAATCTGAGAAATGATCATGTTCTCATAGGATATGATACAAGATGCGATGTGCGATCCTATTTTCATAGGACGCGAAAAAATTTAAAGGCTGACAAAATTTTATGACATGCGATACAAAACCTCAAAATTGGATGCGATCCCAAATTGACGGGGTAGGATCCATATTTTTGTGAGAAAACTAGATGCGACACAGGATGGATTGGACATGACATGGGACATGGGATGTGATTGGAAACTAAAAGCTTCATAACTACTACAGAAATTGAAAAAATGAAAAATAGGAAGCATGAAAAGGTAGGTATCAATGTACTCACTGGAGGTGCATACTGAGATGGGCACTGATGTTGATGGGCTAGCTCAAATTGATTTTTCTCCATGGGATCCACCATCTTCTCTGTAGAGCTCTAGATTTATTGAGGATAAAAGTGAAAATGAATGATTAAAAAGTGAATTTTGAGATATATATTGACCTTTTTGAGCTATTTAGGAGCTCTGGAACTCTTCCTTAACCATAAAAATTCAATTTTGTTCTTCTCCAATCTATCGGGAATGAAATCAAATGCACATACAATGTTTTCAACGGAACAGTAAAAATTTTGTGAGTCTTCAAAAATGCAGAATTGCTCTATATGTTCAGAAAATGATTCACAGGTTTTACGCAATCAGTTTTCTGGGTTCTATATCACCAAATTGTACATTATTCATCAAAATATTGTTCCTACATCATTTTATCAGACTCAACAATTACATTTTCACGTATTTGACTTGGTAAAATTGTGTTTTCTCTTAACACATCTCTGCTTCATCATTTCTTCTAATTGATTCTTTCTTGATCCAAATGATCTATTCAAGTGATATATCATTCTACATAGGGATTTATTTCCTGAGGGGGCATGATCACACTTAAAATAAATTAAATTTTTACTCAAAAATAATCAAAATGAATTCATCATAAAAAAACTAGGGGCATGGCAGTTTCCTTCGATCAAGTCGGGACTGTTGGATAGAAGGATTCAGCGCTAACAAGTCGGATATCAATGTCTACATATTCTTAGATCTTTACTAAGCTCACAATGACTTCATACTGACCTTTGTTCAATAAATTTAAAGTCAGTATTATCAATTCTCATTTGATCAAGTTCAGAATTGATACCTCAAAGCTATTAGAAGCTTCATATTGACCTTTGTTTGATCAAGTTTGGAGTCAGTATTATCAATTCTCATTTGATCAAGTTCAGAATTGGTATCTTTAAGATCTTTTCTTTATTGAAATTTATTCGATCAAGTTCAAAGTCAATACTATCAGTCTTAGTTCAATCAAGTGTGAGACTGATCTCATTAGATATTTCATTCAATCAATTGTGGAATTCTCAAACTTTCTAAAGTCAACATCAAACATTCTTTGAATCAATAAGCTGCTTGAGCATCAAGTCAAAGAGGGGCAAATGTAACCACCCTAATTTGGTCTGCTCTGACCAGAGACCCTATTGCGCTAAGTGTGATCATACCCCTAATTATGTTAGGACAATTACTCAATTAATTGGCATAATTCATTTAAATCAAATTAATCTCCTAAAATCAAAGTGATTTCATCACTAACTCACATTAATTACATTGTTCTATTTAATTAAATCAAAAGAATTAAATACATGGCTAAAGTAATTAATTAAAAGGAATTAAATAAATCTATTAATTACAACTCCTCACTTGAAAAATGGAAATTCAATGCATTAGCCAATAAGAGTTAAATAATTTGGATCACCTCACATGGATCACCAAAGATTCAATCTCCATCTCTCTTCACAAATCAATCTTGACCTCTCATTCCTCAAGTTCTTCTATAAAAGGAATAAATTTTGAGCTCAATGAGCCCTTAATCTTTGAAATTTAAAACCATCCTTATGTTTCCCCTAATTTTAGAATTTCATTTTCAAACTTATGTTGTCCTAATTTCTTAATGCATTTTATCTCAACATTCTTATAATTTCATAACCTTTCATTTGGAGACTAAAATAAACTCTACTTTGGCATTTAGCTTGTATTTTACTTAAATCTTCCATTCTAAGCATAAATGTCTCACTGATTTATGCATAATCTAAGGGAAAATTATAGAATTTATCATACTCTTCTTAGATAGGAAGCAATATGTCAGTTTTAGTGATTTCTATATGCTTTTACTCTCATATTTCATGTTTTTCTCACTAATGTAATAACATATTGAAGTGTTGTGTTGCAACTTGCAAGTCCACAAAATACACACACAATAGGTATTCTCTAATCTATAGATGGAGTAGGAATTTCCTCAAATATCCTCCAACAATAGGTCCTCATACTCCCAATCTTGATCATATGGGTACGAAGATTGAGAGTGATGAGGAAGGCCCAACAAGGTATCCCTAGACACCTCACCAACAAAAAGAGACAAGCACGAAGTTTCCTCAACGTTCTCATCCAAAATCTCCACCAAGGAAAGTGTGAGGGATCATGTGAAGATTTTTTTCAATGCTAGAATATCCTTATGTGAATCAAACATGTACACCTTGTAAGATGTAGATGAATTTTTCATGCCCAAAAGTTGGGCAAAAACACACGAACAAATTTTTTTAAAACACACTAAAACAGGATACCAAAAAGAACACAAGGGTATCATGTGCACGTAAAATGGTGCAAGGGATAAGCGAAACTAAAAAGGTCACAAGAAGAGGATTAGCTTTCAGAGCTATCCTAAAGGATGCCTAAAGCTCCACAAAGGATCTGCATGCAAACTGAGGCAGTTGACCAAAAGTCAACTAGAGTTGACCAAAAGTCAACTATCTCCCAAAATAAGAGAAGAGACAAGATAAGAGACTAACAACCTCTAAAGAGGTCATAGGCATGCAAAATGAGGCAGTTGACTAGAAAGTCAACCCATGTTGACCAAAAAGTCAACTGTCTCCGTTAGACATGAAACTGAAACCCTAGGGTCCAACGGGTACCGGGAACATCTGGGATGAAAATCAGGACGATCAAAGAAAGTTTGACTTACGATTGACCAAAAGTCAACCATGCACGACGCTGGTCAAAGGTAGCGATAATACCCTAATAGAAGTGTATTGTGAAGATAAGGGGTGATATGACCCCCTGATAATAATAAAACATTATCTGGGTTATGAAATAAATCTACGATTAAGTATTGCTTTAAGAGTAACTTAAATTAACCGAATTCTCTTTATAATTTAATTTAATTATTATTTAAGAGAAAACTAATAAACTAATGGTATTAACTAATTAAATAATTTTAACTTTTAAATTAAAATACTAATTAAAATTCCCCCTATGCAATAGTCTAACATCAAGGAAAAACTATACTTTAAACAATTTTTAAATCATTATATTATAAACTACATCCAATATAAGAGTTAATAAATTAAATCTAATCTATTTAATTATTAAGTCAATATATAATTAACATCTTATATATTAATCTAAAACAAAACTAATTTGAAACTTTATTTAAATATTAAAACAAAATTCAAATTTAATCCCATGAATTTTAAGCTATATAAAAACAAGAGGGGTTTAAATACAAAGAATCTATTATTTCTAAACCTAGAATTGTGATGCCAAATAAATAAATTAAGATAAAGAAAATATATAATTAATTTTAAAAAAAACTTTAAAACTAAAATCTAAAATTCCTAAGCCCTAAACATCCTTATGGATGGAAGGGCGGTTAACACACAGGAGGCGGCGGAATTTAAAAAAAACTGATGGCGGAGGAAAGAATACCGCAGCACGGCCGAGCTGGGAGGAAAGGCCGACAGCGGCGGTGGGTGGAGGAGGACGTGCCCACAACTGTGCGGAGGGTGGGGAGAATGGTCGGCCCGTGGGCAGAAAAGCCGGCGGAGCGGCGCCCTCCGCGCCGCTGTGTCTCCACAGCGGTGTGGGGGCGGTGCCCGTGCGGTCTACAAAGCAGAAAGAGGGTTGGGGAAGGGCTCGGCCCTCCCCGCCCAACAAATGAAATTTGTTTCATTTTTTTTTGTTAAAAAAAAGAAACAACAGAAACCGTAGCGCCTAAAAAAAAAACACAACACAATACTAAATTCGGTCGGCCTATGATATGTATATATATATTTTTTTTAAAGGGTGATAGTATATATATTTATGTATACTTATATATATAAATGTTCTTGCATTTATATATATAAATATATATATATATATATATATATTTAAATAGATGCAATAAAAAAAAAAATTTTGCTAGTGAACTTTGGGGACTGTATCTCCCAAAACAGGGAGTACATCCCAAAACCAAAGTTTAATTTTTTTTAAACCATTGAATCTTATAATTTCCCCTCCACATTTTGGTGGAAATAAATATTGATTTTAACAAAAAAAAATAAAAAAATTTTAAGTCTTCAAGAATTTCTAAATGTTAAATTTATTTTGGAAGAGAAAATGCACTTACTCCCAAGAACAAAAAAATTCATTTAAATAAAATTAATTCCAAATTGCATACATATCTATAACTCAAGGGAGGAATTATGTACCTTACAAATAAACAAAACTATTATGGCAATACAGATTCAAACTATCCAACATAATTGGAGCATAGAGTTTATCTCAAAAAAAAGATTACGGAATATTGAAATTTATCTCTTCCTCTAAAGCAATTTCAAACAATATACAGGAAGTTCCTTAAAGAAACCACCTTCCTCAAACAACCCAATAATGATAAAATTTCCTAACAATAATAAGCTTTCATATAACATTACAAATCTTTAAACGAACTTTACAGTAGTGAGAATCTTAGACAATAAGGGTTACAATCAAATCTCAGATTTTGACTTTACACAAACTTCAGATATGGTGATAGGACATATTACAATGGAGTTTTTCCAGTCTTACTCATCTCCCTCATAAGGGTATTAATCATCTTTGTGATCCCATCAAGAACCTGATACACATTGAGGTTGACCATGGAGGCTAACCTCCCAACCTAGGCCTTTACAAGGCCACCCCCGATCTTGGGGATCCAAACTGGAATAGGTTACAAACAGAAACATTTCACAAGCGGAAAATGAAATAGAGACTCCAACACAAGAAGGCTTCCCAACATAAGGATGAACAAGAGGAAGCATCTCCAAGAGACATTCCAGAAACAGGGGTAGTGGTAAACCTCACTGAAGGAGAAAAGCCAAGAATACACATAGAATACACAAGCCTCACATGGACTTGCTAAGGACCACCTTTGCAAGATGTTGTCCTGAATAACCCCTTATACCTCCTAAATGCCCTCAGGCCCATCTTGGCTTCATGGGTATCATGTTACCCCATGTTTATCACTCCTCACATGGGAGATTCTACACTTAACAAGAATCATTTCCAACTACCCCTCCAAGGCTACTCTGCCCTCCCAAGGGTGAGTGTACCTTGAAGACCCATTCAAAAATCAAACACATAGTAAAGACATTGAGAAACAAATAAACAAATTTCCAACAAAAAAATAAAAGCTTCAAGAAAACCATAAGACTCCATTAATGGAGTCCTTGAGCTCAAGAACACATAAAACACAAGGAATTAACTTAAAATAATTCCAACCTTGATCCAAGCTATGGTTTAAAGAGGAATGGTGATGAGCTATCCTTCCTAAGCTTCCTTCTCCAAAGGCTCCTTCAAACTGAATTTTGTCTCTAAGGGTAGAGAGTGGGTGAACACTCAACTCATTCTAAAATCTCCCCCAAATAGGCAAACCTCCAACATGAGCAAGGCTTAACCCAAGGGTAAGGTAACTCTAACCAATCCTAAACTAAACCACTTCCTAACCCTCCAAGGGTGAAGTCAAATGAAACATGGGTAGAAGAGAGAG
>MU227710.1:713216-748459 GCA_018584345.1 Thuja plicata | reverse complement strand
TTCGCTCAAAGATGAAAATGACACTTAAAGGGAGTAATAAATGAGTTTAGAGGCTCATTAATGATAGAAAATGACCCCTAACCTATAGGGTACCAAGTTGGGTGACTAAAACTGACCCCGGTTACCCCCTAGGAGCCCAAAAGACCCTCAAAAACCTACCCTGAAGTTAACCTACGAAATTCTAAGTCAAAGAAATTCTAGAAACTTCTAACCCTGGGGTAAGCTTGGGTACTACTCCTAGACGAACTTAGTTAACCCTTGACTTACCTTGTTTCCCCTTTACTAGCCATGTCCATAATAAAATTACAACACTTGCCAAATTTGGCACATCAAATTAAAACATTAGACATGACTTAAAAACATGAGCATTTACTAATTTAATAACATACATGAAAACGACGTTCACGAAATAAACACATAACAACAAATTCCATGTCTCTTTATATAGACAGGACCTTGGAAAGCACAGGTATTTACATAGGTTCCAGTACTGGGTCCCCGATTTAGATCCATGGTCAACTCTTCCTGCACACTCAATGCACATATCAGTAGATCCAAAACAACATGATATGAAACATAACATAACGTCAATAATATATGTAATCATATAAACCACATTGCATTAGAACTAAAACATCCTAGCATTGGTTTCCTAAACCAAAATTCATCATGTTACATTCATACATTTAGATCCATATAAGACATCATCATAAGTTGAAACTAAATCAGAACATAAAAATCTCAAAAGTACCCTGATTACAATATCAGGTGCTGAATATATAACACAGGATTCCACCGATCCTCAAATGTATAAAAAGTCTCTCTGATAGTCAAAGTATGTCAAAGCATAAACTACTGAAAGCATAAGAACAAAATAGTAAAACTATAACAGTCTAATGTAGGTCTCACAGAATTGACCTAAGGAAATACTGAAGGATCCACATTAGTGGTCTTTGAAATTAGTGGTGAAAATTTCAAGACTCCATCACAAGAAAAAATAGAGATAGAATATTTGGTGGAGTAGACTTGGGTGATAGAAATCAGGTGTAGAGGACTACTCAAACTTTCTCTTAAATGATGGAGGAGATACCTCTCAATCTAATATAGAATTCTTGAGAACCTCAGGAAAGTTGGGATGACAGTCAACAAATGGCATAGGTTGTGCAGACATGACTGTACTAGACACCACCTATGTATGCAATATGTTGAAGGGTTTAAGGAATGGAGGGATATTATGGATGGTTGTGATGAGTCAGGGTTCTTGGAATGAAAATATGAAAACTTGGACCAACTTATTTCAAGGCCTAGAACTCACCCCCAGTGTAAAAGGATACAAAATCAAACATTTGACTAGATGAGATATTAATGCAATAGGAGTAGATGTAGGAGCACAATGTGTAAGAAACATTGACATAAGGAGCAATGACTCCATCTCCACCCCTGTGGTGACCCCATGATCCAATGCCCTATCCCACTGATGATTCTTAAGATCACATGCAAGTTGGTTTTATAAAATATGTGGACCAAGATGATAAATTTGTGAAGGCTTGATAATATCCTACTCCATCAAGGAGTTTGTTGATGTTGTGGATAGAAGAGAAGAGGGCTCCAACGATGAAGTAGGAGGTGTTATCAATGATGCAACTATCAAATTAACTGTGGGTGGCCTTCCTATTTTTTCTTTAGGAGTGGTGAGAGGAATAATAGGCACCCTTTAAGGATGAGAGGAAGGTGGTAGAGGAGATGGAAGAGCATGCAGTGACCTCTTACCCTTACCATAAATGGTAGGGAAAGGGATATCCATTAGGATAGAGAGACCAAACTGACGAAAAGTATTATACTTGTGTGGAATTAACATCTTTCCCTTGCCTATGCTAGATGTTAATGCAATAATAGATTACACCAATAGAGACTACAAAGTCCTTAGAGGACATAGAGGTTTCCCTTGATAAATATGCTTTCCTTGTGCCCCCAAAGAAGAGAAAAAGAGGGTGAAGCATGATGCATAATAAGGGTGAGATGTGATGCAAAGATAAAAATGGGAGGGGCTATAGGCGCTCAATATTTATAAGAAAGTTCCTCAACCTTATACTTGTTATAAGCATTGAGTAATAGGTCCTACTTAGCTTGAAAGTGTCCTACCTAGAAGTAGGCTAGAAATAATCCAACAAGAAGCCCACATGGGATACCAAGGGTTGATACCCAATGTCCTGGACAGTATGCATAATACCCTTGTAGGATAACTTGAGGTACTTATGTACTACCAAGAGGGAGTGCCCCATGGATAGTAGTCAAGGTATACCTAGCTTCACTCAGAAGAGGTCTGACTCAGGGATAACGAAAAAATTTGTAAAGACCTACTTGGGTCCCAAAAGGATCATCGAGGTGGTACACCCCAAAGGGGGAAGTGATAGAATATTATGAGTTTGAATTTTTTCCTAATAATTTTCATATTTCATGTAGTAGAGTGCATTAAAAAAGAGTACCTCCTCCACAAGAACATCTACTCTACATACACGATCAACTAATATTCCCCTTATAGTATTTCTATATATTTGTACTAGGATGTATAACGGAGAAGGATCTTTGTAATAGGGGAGTTGTAATGTCCCCAACCCTCTAAGATATTTGATTACAAGTTGAAGTGAATTAATTTCCCCGTACACAATCTCCAAGAGTGCAATGTTTGTACAATCATGCAAAGGTTGTACAAAAAGTGTGGGGTCATATGATATGTGAGGAAGTCGTACGGTATGAGAGGAAATCATACATTGTATGTTGATGGTCGTACTATATGAGAGGAAACCATACGGTGACTACAAGGATGTGTGAAAACTAGGGGTTGGTGTATGGTGGTGACAAGGTGTATGGTGAACTAGGAGTCAATGTCACACAGTGTAGGAAGATTTGTTTGTACGGTGCCAAGAGTGAAGTCAGTTAGTGAATTATTACCTCTAACATTTGTTATTCAGATTTGTACAACTTATTTGTGGTTATGCCAATTAAATTTGATACACTCCATAATGAATTTGGTGTACAATACAAATCTAGAACAAGTACTTGTGAAGAGGAATAATAGTAATAATGATAGCACTCAGATTTTCCAAATCTGTAACAAGGAACACGAAGATTAAGGTGAGGATTGAATCCCACCAAAATTGCAACAAATCGATTAGGGAGGATCTTTCACCTCCAAAATGGAAGACAAAATAATTCCAACTAGAATTCACAATTACAAATAAAATATCAAAACTCAACATGAGAAATACATCCTACACACCTGTCATAAATACCTGTTGGACAACTTTGGAAGGTGCACAACTAAAGATGAAATGACAACACCTACTCCTATGCTAAAATGAAAGATGGGCCTAGGATAAAAAAATCAATCAAATCCAAAATATAACTATTATTATTTATTTAATAACATTGATATTACAATCCTCCTGTCCCAAAAATTTCTTGTCCTCTAGCAATCACAAAATGGGGTGTTCCCAAATCTGCCCACTTTCCCAGGTGGCATCTTATAGCAGTATATCCCTCTAGGGAACAATCAATTATTTTACCATGCATGTCCTCAGCGTCTTCTCATAAATTTCAATGATCTCAACTAGTTCTAACACTAACTTCCCTCCTTCATCGAGGGGTAGAAGATCTGTTGAGATTGTGATGTGTTGACCCACAACTTTCTTTAGGAAAGAAATGTGAATGACATTGTGGATTTGGATACCTTCAAGAAGTTCCAATTCATAGGCAACTTCACCTACTCTTCTCACCACCTGGTAGGGTTGGTAGAAACGTAGCCTCAAATTTTCCTTACCACAAATCTTTAGGGAAGATTGTCTGTTGGGATGAAGTCGGAGTTACACTAGGCCGCCAACTTCAAAACTTATCTCTATCAAAGGTTTTCCTTGAGAGACTTAAAAATGTCCAACCCTTCCTATAGCTAATCCTTGGCCTTCAGTGCGCAACTATCACCTAGTTCCATATCAAAAAATGATGGTGGTTTGTAGCCGTATAGTGATTTGAAGGGCGCCATGCCAATTGACATGTGGTACATGGTATTGTAGCATTGTTCACCCAAATAAAACCACTTAACCCATGTCTCATGTTGTGCCTAAACATAGTTCCTGAGGTAGCCTTCCAACCACTTGTTCACAAACTCGGTCTGTCCATTAGTCTACGAGTGATAACTGGTGCTCGATGACAACTCCATCCCTACAAGATGAAATAGTTTAGTCCAAAAGATGCTGAGTAAGAGGCTATCCCTATCATTGATGATGTTATGAGGGATACCATGCAAGAAAATACCTCACAAAAAAATAGATACACCACTTGTGTGGCCTGATACTCTACAAGAATGGAGAAAAAGTGTGCATACTTGGTCAGTCAATCGACCACCACAAAGATATGATCCTTCCCTTTCACCTTGGGAACCCATGAGATGAAGTCCATCAAGATGCTATCCCACTTTTTCTCAGGTATCAGTAATGGTTTTAGTAGACTAGATGGTAGTGTGTGCTCATATTTGTTCTGCTGAAAGGTAGCACATTCTTGAACATATTGTTGGACATCATTCTTGAGACCCTTCCATGAGAATATTTCTCTGATTTGTCTATAGGTCTTTAGAGACCCTAGATAGCCAACCAAGGTTGAGTCGTGCATTTCCCTTAAAAATTTCTTTCATCCTGTACTGAAGTACTAAATAAATCTTGTCCTTATAATAAATGACCTCATCGCCCACCATGTATCTGTTGTCACAAACTTCACCATCCATCAAATAACCCACAAATGGGTTCTTAGAATATTTGACCAATAGGTACACCTTCCAATCTTCCAAAATATAAGACAAGGAGTATATGGTGGGCTTCCTTGATAAAGCATCAACCACAATATTATTTTTTCCTTTCACATACTGAATATAAAAGTCAAACACCTGGATTTTTCTCACCAACTTTTGTTGTCTTTGGTTCATCTCCTTCCGCTCCAAGAAATACTTTAGGATATTATGGTTCATATGGATGACAAACTTAGATCCGAGAAGGTACTGTCTAAAATTTGTAAGGGTGTGTGTGATGGAAAGAATTTCTTTGTCGTAGATGGAATACAAATTCTCCACTCTCAAGAGTTTCTGAGTCTTGAATGCAATTGGATGACAAACATGCATGAGTATAGCCCTGATGCCTTCCCCTGATACATCACACTCTATGATTAAGGGTCAAGTGAAGTCTGGTAATGCGAGGACTAGACATAAACTCATGGTTTCCTTCAAATTGTCAAAAGTACATTGTGCTTGTTCATTCCATTGGAAAGATCCTTTCTTTCTTAGGTTGGTCAAGGGTATGGAGAACTAGGAAAAACATTTCACAAACCTTCTATAGTATCTTGGATCTTTTCTTGGTGCACCTGAACACCCTGACCATTGACAATGTGTCCTAAATATAGTACCTTTATCATTCCAAACTCACATTTGGATCTCTTGGCGAGCAAGCATTGTGATTTCATCATTTCCAACACTTTTTCAAAATGCATAATATGTTCCTCCCATGTCTTGTTGTAGATGAGTATGTCATTGAAGAACACCAATAGGAACTTGCACAGTTGTTTGTTGAATATGTGGTTCATACAGGAATGGAAATAAGTGGGCACGTTAGTCAACCAAATGACATGAATAGGAATTCATAATTTCTGTAGTGACAACAGAAAGATGTATTCTCCACAACTTTTTCCCTCATACAAATTGGGTGGTAGCCTGAGCAAAGGTCTATTTTGGCAAAATAGATGACATAGTGCAACTCATCTAGTAGCTCATTAATCCTAGGGATAGAGTACCTGTTCTTGTTGGTCTCCTTATTCAACGTACGATAGTCCACACACATCTGCATGGTACCATCCTTCTTTTTTACCAACACCACCAATGATGTGAAAGGACTAGAACTGGGTCTAATCCATCCCTTCTCAAGCAGTTCCTAGATTATCTTTTCAATCTCATCCTTAAACCTTTTAGGATGACGGTATCAAGTGGTGATGATGGGATTTTCTCCCTCCTCTAGCCCAATGGTGTGCTTAAAAATATGGTCCATGGGTATGCCAGGTGGAATGTTAGTGAAGACAAAACTGTGCTTTCCCAACACCATCTGAATCTTGTCATCATGGTAGTACGCATGTTGGCCCTTCATAGGGGTAGTTGAAACCAAACTACATGTGACCCAAACAATGTCATTGTGTCTAAAAATAGACTTCATTTGTTGTGCCAAGATTTTCTTCAAGCCATCTTTAGACATTCCCCTCAATACCACCTTCTTTCCATTGACCTTGAAATAAAAATCCATTCTCTTGAAACTCTATGTGTATTCATCCAAATTCTCCATCCACTAAATGTCCAGTATGAACTCCATGTCATCCTATTCTACCATGAAGAATTATTCTATTACCATGTGGTTCCCCATGGTGAAGCTCAATGGCAGGACCAAATGGGTAAATGAAAAGAGGTTTCCTCTTGCCACCTTGAATTTGAACCCTTGATGTGCCTCTATATGCATATCTCTTCTTTTGACTAGTGACGAGTTGATAAAGTTGAGTGGGGCCCCACTATTGAGAATTACCACAACCCACTATCCCTGGATCATACCTCATATGTGGAACACAACACACCTAGGGGTGTCAGTAGGTGTCAAAATAAAACCTCCCCTCTCAACCAGTGTGGCAATCCTCTTTGCATGGTCAAAATATTTTTGTTTGTCTCCTTTAGCTTTGGGTTCTTCCTGGTCTTCTTCTCCTTCAGACATCACCTCAATGTAGTGGATTTTCCCTCTACCCAAACATCGATGCCTTGGTTCCCACATCTCCTTATAGTTGAAATAGATTTTACTTCTCCTCAACTCCAGTTTGGTGGCCTCATCGAACAATAGTTTCTTTGATGGGGGTTTGTTTTCTCTTTCCTTAGGAGAAAGTGGTGGTTTCGAGTGTGAATAATTCCTTGAGGAAGAGGAATATGTCACCATATCGCATGCATTTTTTATTGCTTCTGTCAGCATGATGTGGTTGAATCCTTTTACCCAAACTCTGAGAGATTCCATAAGCCCATCCATAAACAACACAATCAAGCACCTTTCTAAGATATCTATTTATAGTACGGATACCCTCTAGAATTCAGCAATTTAGTGGTCAACTAACTTAGATTTCTACAGCTGAGAAAGCTCCTTGAAATTAAGTTCTTGATCTTTCCTGTCAAATTGGACTATCCAACTCATTGTGAACTCGGTGTAAGATGTTATTTGATTATGATCGAGGGTCACCATTCCATGATGCCACCATTTTTGTGCTATCCCTTATAGGTAGAGCACTACAAATTTTATTTCCTCCTCCTCTAGCATCAAGTTAAGTTGAAATTATGTGTCCACCTTCTGTACCCGTGCTCGTGCAGTTATTGACCCAGCTCCCTCAAAAGAATATAGATTTACCTTGTCTATCTTTAGATGAAGACCATCATTGTAAAATCCAAGACCACTGCCTCTTGAGTATCTCATTCACAATTCATCATAATCTTTGAAGGATAGGTTCTCCTAGAGATTCACATTCCTCCAATCTTGTATTAGTTGATCTTGTATTTCTTTGAAGATGGTCTCTTATTCCCTTTGAGATAGTTATATCGTGGTGGAAAGTTTAACATAGACGGTCGATGGTGTGCACAAGAGTTTTCTCTCCCTATGACTGAGTTATCGTCACCATGTCCATTTTTCTCCCCATTCATCCTTCCTTCAATCAATTTCTACAACCTCTCTTCCATGAGTTGTTGTCATTCTTTCCCTCTGATCATGGTTTCATTGAGTTGAGCCTGAATTCTAGTTAACTCCCTCAATAATTTCATAAATGTAGAAACTAGATCCTTAGGCTCCCTCATTCTATCAAGAGAATGGTACCTCCTTCTGGCGTACACCCGAAGCTCCTTCTACATTAACTACCCAATAGGCTGGCAAGATCACCAGTTCTAATACCGTTGTAATGTCCCCAACCCTCTGAGACCTCTGATTACAATTTTAAGTGAAGTAATTTCCCCATACACAATGTCTAGGAGTGCAATGCTCATATGGTCAGGAAGAGGTTGTATGATAAGCGTGGGGTTGTACGGTATGTAAGGAAGTCATATGGTTAATGTTGATGGTCATACAGTATGAGAGGAAGTCATACAGTGTATGTTGATGGTCATATGGTATGAGAGGAATTCGTATGCTGACTGCAAGGATGTGTGCAGACTAGGGGTCACATACAGTGATGAAAAGGTGTACAATGTACTAGGAGTCAATGTCGCATAGTGTAGGAAGAGTTGTTCATACGATGCCAGGAGTGAAGTCAGTCAGTACAGTATTACCTCTAATACTCATTGTTTAGATCTGTATGACTTATTTGTGGTTATGCCAACTGAATTCGATATACTCCACAATGAATTTGATGTAAAATATTAATACATAACAAGTATTTTCAAAGAGGAATAATATTATGAATGATAGCGCTCAAATTTTCTAGATCTGTAACAAGGAACAAGTAGAGTAGGGTGAGGGTTGAATCCCACCAAAACTACAAAAAACCAAATAGGGAGGATCTTTCACCTTGTAAATGACAGACAAAAGAATCCCAAATGGAATTCAAAATTACAAATAAAATATCAAAACTCAACATGAAAAATACATCCTACACACCAATCATAAATACTCATCGGACAACTCCTGAGGGTACACAACTGAAGCTGACACAGAAACACCTACTCCTACGCTAAAATAAAAGATGGGTGTGAGATAAAAAAAATCAATCAGAGCCCAAATACAACTATTATTATTTATTTAATGATGGGGATATTATAGGAACCTAGAGGGGTAAATGTATATCCATGTTACACATCTTATATTTATGTTGTCAAATAGGAGTGATGTTTACCATGGTAATAAATGAACTATCACCTGATCGAGGGTGAGAAGATGATGCAATGATGTAGTTTGTAGAATACAATGGGAAAGGATCAGTGTAAATCTGAAGCTCATTGTTCATCTTTTCCACTAACTAGTTAGCCTTTTGCTTCCTTTAATTGATCAATATTGCACTACTATCTATCTAGTCTTGGACAAGATCTCATAGAATTATACAATATCTTATGTCATGATTAAGCACATAATGAAATTTGCAAAAATTTGAAGTATCACACCTAAAAGGGTCTAGGTGGTTATCAGAAAGAGGTTAGTTCTTAGGGAGGGCCAGCAAGTTTTCTTTTAAAAACTTCTACAATATATTCATGTCAAAATAGGGCAAAAAACTGAGAGGGGGGGACTCAAGAAACTTAAACCTTTTCTCAAATCTGATAATTAACCATGAAAGCATAAATCAACAACACATCATTAACACACATACCACGAAGGATTTTGTGTGGAAATTGGTTAAGGGAAAAACCATGGTGGGGATGAACCCATTAGATAAGTATAATCCATTAAAAGTACTACAATAGGAATGCACATGCATTTAGGCACGCTTCTTAGAGCTCACTTCTCAAAAATAAAAAAGGTTCACTTCCGAACGAAGGCTCACTGCCTGTACAAGCAAATTTGGATTACACCTAGAGATTATAAGATGGTCATGGAGAAAGGTAGATTGAGTAAAGTGAGAGGTAATTATAAGATGGTCATGGAGATTAATTATAATACATTTTACATTTGTTTTTTATGTATATTATGTTGGTTCCCAAATCAATAGATTGGAAAATTCCAAATGATTTTCCAGAACCTAGGCGGGTAAACCTTTTCACCAACTAGATCTTCAAGTTGGTGCTTTTTATAGAAGATTATATTTTATTTATATGATTTTATGTAATCTATCAAGATGAGCTTAGTATCTTGAAATAGATTCAATTGTTTATTCTTTGCAACTATCTTCAACTACTCAATTTGTTACTTTGAAATGATTTAAATCTTTTTTTTCTTTGAATCTGATTGCTTTTATTCTTTTATGTTGTTCTATCTGTTCCTACTTAAAGTAATAATTGATTTTCATTGAATTTTTATCCTTTATGTGTAAGGCCAGTCCCTTATCCTTATTAGTCACAATGTCACTTCTCTTGAAATCTTCATGTATAAATTTGAAAGACAATTTTTAAACTTACCCCTTGGGTAAATCTGTCAACCATTCAATTCTATTAATGCAAGATAATTAAACACATAAAACACCAACCAGTCTAACTGAGTTTAACTTCTGCTTATGAATACCAATTAGACAATAAATTTAAGGACAACGCTTCTTAAACACTTATTGATATTAAAATTAGTGTGAAAGTAAATAACTTATTTGCACAAGAATTTAAAATGGAAATTAATTTCTTGAATTAATTATCATAAATAACTAACTTGATAAGAAAATAATCCACACCACAATTGTAGAAAAACAAACTGAGTCTTTGTATTAATTCTAAAATTCTTGGTACATGGAGTTTTTAACAACTTCCTTCTATTCTCATGTATCTATTTTCTATATTACATATCATATGGCCTCCCTTTCTACACGGTTCTGGTTTCTCCTTTATATAAAATATTTAGACCTTAAGAAGAACACACACAACTGAGAGGGGGGGTAAATCAGTTGTGCCACAATATCCATAAACTTTAACCAAATTATTAAATTTAATCTTATATTTGAATGATAAACATGGAAGCAAGATATCAACATAATAGCAACACATAACACCAATATTTTTGATGTGGAAACTCTATTAGGGGAAAAACCACGGTGGGGATGGAACCCACAAGATGAGTGCACTCAGTAATAAATATTATACACTATTAGGAGTATTACAAAGGGGAATGCACATGAATTCAAGCACACTACCTAGAGCTTACTTCTTAAACAAAATTACAACAAGGCTAATTGCCTTACAAAACAATATGATTACAGATCAAGGACTTATAGTCCAAACATACAAACTGACTGATAGCATCTGTTATGCCAAAATAGTTCCAATGAAGCACACAAATCTCTGGATTATTTCAGATTCCATGCATACCTCTTCATACAACATAATGTAAATCATTTACCACACATATGTATATATTTTCTCTTCTCAACAACAAATGATTCCAGCATAAAATACAATTCATCAACTCCTCTCATATAGGTCGGCTAGGGTCCTAATTACAAACAAATAATAAATTAAAATTCAATCCTCAATGTGATCCATTGAATGTTGGCCAAGATATTTCAATGGTCCATATCAACATCCTTGAACACACTCAAATCCACCAATCACGCTCTAAACATTTGCAACACATTGCATCATCAAGTTGGCTAAGACAAAATGAAGAACACCAATACGTTATAGGAAAATCATGCAAATCAACCATTTCAACCAATGCGAGCCAACAATACAATCAATAAACATCAAAAAGAGACTTTAAGTACCTCAGTAATCTTAGCATCATCAGGAACTTGAGATCCAAATCCATCTTTGCATTGTTCATCAACAATAATTGTATAGATCCAATCCTACACACTCAATAATGAGGTTTAGTAACACCAATTTTCAATGGGGGAAAGCAATCAAAACTACTAAGAATGAACCTATGGACAGTAAAATAACAACAAAAATAGAGGAAAGCAAACAAATTCAAAGAACAATGATTGAAGCTTCTATTGCTTTTCTCTACTTCTTCTGAAACATTGTATGAATGGTGCTCAGTATTGGTGTTGGCAATTTCTATGACTTGGGAGTGTTGAGGATATGAGATCAATGTCATAATGATTTTGCTTGATGCCTCATACAAGAATCCTATAGAGTAATTGTGCACAAAGATTCAAATCTTGGATCCTTCAAATGGTTGAGAAGGGTTGATTATATAGAATACAGAAATGATTTGAACAGATGAGATCAATCCCAAAAATTGGAGGATGAATGGTTTAGATAAAGAGGAACTAGAAAAGCAATCAGTAAACTCCACCTCTTTAACTAAAGAAAAGAGGGGATAGTTTAGGTAATTGAAAAGATGATTGTGAGTTGCCTTTTAGAACTGAAGAGAAGACTTGCAGCCACCTCTTGGAATTGAAGAGGTTAATTGGAGTTACCTCTTGGAACTGAAGAGTTGAATTGGAGCTACCTCTTGGAACTGGAGAGTTGATTTATTTGAGTATTTATTTAATTTTAGAAATTAAAATACTCAAACATGAGATAATTCAATTTTGTTTTGATTTAAAATTAAATGTTTGAATGAGATTAAATTAATTTAATTAGAAGAATAAATTAATAATGTTAAATATTTGATTTTAAAATTTAGGAAATTGACTTTAATTAATTAATAAAGATGAATTAATTAAGGTTAATTAATTAATAAAAACAATTATTTAATTAATTTTGGGGGAATGGTTGAATGATTAGATGATTAGACTTAGATAAAATAAGATGATTAATTAATCATTAAAAAACCATTAATTAATAGAGGAAAATTAGTAATTTAATGTATGGTCGTAAGTCTGTCCATTTTGGGGTGTCTACATTTGCCCCTCTTTAATACATTGTGGCTTGTCGTATTGTGTCAAAGATTCTTTAGATTTTGATCCTGCCCCATCTTACCTCGGTGATAACAGGTGGATTTATGCCCCCTCAACAAATTTGAGTGAAAAAGTCACGACAGGAGCGTCACTTTGTTGATACTGCAAATGATTGTCATGACATCCAATAGTTTGTGAAAATAGTTATAATCACTCCTGATATTAGATGCAAAAGATTCTGGGGCCCGGGATGATAAAATAGGGATCCTTGAGGAATTAGAGTTTCTATTGATCATTTATAAATAGCTTATGGGCACTTTCATTTGTCAATTTCACTTTGGAGCTCTTGATTCTCTGGTAAGATTTGGCTTATGCTTTCATTGTTTTCTTTCTTTCTTGAGTGATGGGGGGCCTTTCAGGATTCGTGCACCTTTTCGACTGAGTTCGTACCTTTGTTCATCTAGAGGGCTCAGGCAGTGCTGTATGTTTTGTAACTCTTGTGCATTTATTGCTTGTCATTAACGCATTTTGATTCAATTTCCTTTTGTCTATTTTTGCTAAATGTGTTGCAATCACCGCCGATTTTTCTGCATTTGATGATTGTGTTTCGCAATTTTTGTTTCCATTTCACAATTGATAAATCTACCACATTAATTTATTTTATTAAATCAACTACAAGTTATGTTTTGCAATTGTGATTTGATTTCCGAAATCGTTATGTATATTTCACAACTATTTTTTGAGTGTCACAATTTCTCTAATCTTTTGCATACTTATTCATTTTTTCACATGTCAGATTATATTGTAAATGTTGGCACTAGTACTATTTGTACTTTTCTCTTGTAGATTACTTGTGATGTTTTGTGATGTTGAGAGTCCAGACCACTAGGTTTGGTATACCGTTTTCAGATCTCTGAGGATGAGAGGGACATCCTCAGGCATTTAGGTCTTTATTAGATTACATACATGCCTAAGATCACGACCAATAGGGTTTGATCTCTAATTTACTTTAGAGGTGGTACTCTGATACGTGCACCTTTCACCTTTTGACTGGAGAGTGTATTATTATGCTCGAGGATGTATATCGCATTCTCCAGGTTCCTATCTAGGGTGAGCTAGTAGAGTTCACCCGGTAGCCTAGAATTATTGCTTTAGGTGAGATGTCTAGTTTTCCCTGAGATTAGTTATGGATGCCTGATCCCTATGATATCTCATGGTCTAGATTTGGCATGGGTTTAGACAGGTTGACTACACTATTAGGTAAGTTTATCTATGGGATTTTGTGTCCCGAGCGTAGGCAGCATGGATTCTCTGTTGGATTGGGACTTGTTCTCTAGAGTATGGTGAGAGACCATATTATTTATGCTTGGGGGCCCTATATGCTAGCACATATGTACTATCACATGTTCTACGTAGCTTACCAGGGTGGCAAGTCACTTGGATGTGGTGTGATCTTGCTTCAAATATGTGTGTGGGAGCGCATAGCTATGCAGACCCATTGGTGCTCATGGTCTTCCTATAGGTAGACCTTATGTCTTTATGTATGATGGAGTCATGGTCCAATCCCATATGGGGAATCTTATGTATTGGATGCAACATTTTGACATAATGCCTTATTTCTTTTGGAGACCATATAGATCATTTCCTGTCTGGGATGGTGAGGATGCACACCTTCCTTTCTGCTGACAAAGGAGGATCCTAATTGGTCGTGTCATTGAGCATGTTCACATTATTGATTTGCACAATACCAATAGGGTGTTACAAAATTTTGGAGAGTTCCAAGATGTGAGTGATTCATATGATTATTGTGCGTGGAGGTCCAAAGACATTACCCATTGGGGAGATGTGATCTTGATCCATGCTATGAGGACTGAGTTTGAGGGTCTATGACCTATTCCGTGGACATGGTGATTAATCATTGTTGATGTAGGTATACTTATTTTTTATGTATATCCTTTCTAATATATGATTCTATTTGATTAGATTTTTATGACTTCATATCCATGTGGTACTGATGTTTTAACATTGATTTTGTGTAGGCACTACTCCATAGTTTGATTCTTGGTGGCTACAGTCTCTTCTTGTTGGCCTAACAGATATTACCCAGCCTGTTCCTGGGGTTTTGATGAGGAGAGCATAACAGAGACATGGTGATCAAGGGAGAGGTGGAGCGAGGGATGGAGCTTGAGGTGGAGGAAGAGGGGGAGGATGAGGGGTAGGTAGAGATGGAGGCTAAGGGGGTGGTAAAGATGGAGGCCAAGGGGGGAGATGTGGAGGGAGATATGGATGGATGGTGCAGGAGCACCTAGGCTATCCTCAAAGCCCTAGTTATTTTTTTCTTGTAACTAACTATAGCCAAGTCAGCATTTTTTTTCTTAGACCTTAGAAGGTCTTGTTGTTGTGCATGACTAGGTGAATTAGTGGTTAGTACTAATTTCATTCTAGTTTAGTTTAGTTTTCTTTTAAGTGTTTGGTCCTTAGAATAGGCCTAAATTTGGGAAATGGGGTCTAAATGTGTCCTAGACCTATGTAAGGTGAGAAATATTCTTAAAGAGGATTTAATTATGTTATTTCATTGAGTTGTATGGGTTAGAGGTCCTAAAAGATAGTTTGCATCATTAATGCAAAATATGCTCAAAAGTTGTCATGACAACATTTGCAACTTTCGCAAATGTTGCATGCAACTCGACAACTTTGGACTCACCTCATTCTAGAAGTGGTAAATCAATTCTAGTGGACTGAAAATGAGGGAGAGGAATCTTAAGATACTTGTGGCTCATTTCCCAAGGTAGAAGTGGATGTAAGCAAGTTTTTGAAAAGTGAATAAAGAAAGTGTTCTGAGATACAAAGTACAGTCGATTTGTTTGAATGTTCTTAGTGTTTTAATAGATTGAAATACTTGATCTATTGGTGAATTTGTATAGTATGAATATATTTAAGACTTTTTCATTCAGTGAGAAAGTATTGTAGTGTTAATTTGTTAGCTGTAGGAAATTGGTTAAGTTTTAGGGAGTCTACTGGTCCAATTCATAGTAGTTTTTGATTTCATGGATCCCCCATAGAATCCAACCATGGGAAAATTATGGTTGTGGTTTAATATGTTATGGGAGCCTATGTACAATATAAATGTGTTAGGATAATTCATGAGGATTCAAGTAGCTATTTTTAAATTTATGCCCTAGGCGAGCAATGCCTGTCTGACTAGGTGTGTAACAAAGAAGGAATTGAGTACCATTGCAAGGCCATGTTTGGGAGAAGAGAAAAAAGTGTAGGTTTGGAAGCATTCAGGTCTAATAGAACCCTATCTATGAGCTAAGGTCCTTACCAATCCATCTGGATATATTTCTAGATAGAAATTAGATGACCATAACCAATGCATGAAAATAGTCCTATTTGACCTACATTTCAGGATAGTAGTGTACGGAGGAATTAGGGAGCTAAAACCTTGAAAATATCTAAGGTCTTGGAAAAGGGTGTTTTAATCCTAAGTTTTTTTAGGGTTTTTTGTGAGTTTTGAGAGAGAATCCAGAAAACCCCTCTAAATAGGGCTAATTGGGCTACTAGGCCTAATAGGACCAAAAGTAGTGTGAATTTGGAACTCGATTGTTTTGAGTTTGAAGACAAATTCAAATGGGAAGGTTAGGATGAAAAATGGATTTCTTAGTGATGGAAATATCCCTTGTAGCACTGGTGAGAAATTTATGAGAAGTTTGAGCTTGGAATCATCCAAGAGAGCATAGTGATAAAGAGCAATTTTCAATGTTGGAAGTCCTTCAAGGTTAAGCAAAAAGGAATTAACTCTTAGAGTGGAGTTAGAATAGTCTTAGGCTTGGAGACTTGAGACATTTAGGGTTCTATAAGAGAAATAAGAATCCTAAGTAGACTAAGACAAGCAGAGTCCTAAGTTGAGCAAGTGCAAAGCAAACCTTGTGGTAATTCCATCAGATTAGTATTAGAGCCAAGTTGATTTGGCTTGTGGTTAATGTTCCAACTAGATAAATTATTAGGAGAGTCTATAATTGTGACCAATCTAGAGTTGGCTAAAAAGGTAGATGATCAAGAAGTGGAAAATATAATTCTCTGAGAGAGATTGGATCAATTAGAGAAAAAGGTAGATGAAGTTGATGAGAAACCAGAAGAAGTAAAGGATAAGTTTGAAGGGAAAGACAAAGAGATTTCCATAGAAGATGAAGTCCCTGAAGTTGACCATGTACTTGATCAAGAACCATTCTTGAAGGAATTAAAGGCCTTGAGTGGTAAATCACTAGAAGAAGTTCCTATCTTTAGTGGAAATATGGAACAAAAGGTAGTCCTTGATTGGATAGAAGACTAGAAAACCATTTTGAGTGTGATGGCATCACTAAGGCTCAAAAAGTGAAGGTTGCAAAGGCTAGACTAAGAGGCTCTGCACTTACTTGGGGAAATTAATCCAAGATGAAAGAGAGAAAGAAGGTAAGTGGCCCATTTCCACATGGAAGGCCATGGTTTCAAAAGTTGGAGATGTTTATATACCTGAGGATTATGAAATCCAATTGTATAGGAGAAGAAAAGGTTTGAGACAGAAGGACCTAGATGTAAACTCCTATACTGAAGAGTTTTAGAGACTTTGCATGAGATCTAGAGTTGTAGAGGATGAGAAGGTTAAGGTGGCAAGATATCTTAATGGTCTTAAGTGGACCATACAAGATGAGATGAGTCTCTTGACTCCAGACACCATTCCACCAAATTGCCATTAAATTTGAATAGAAGTTGAGAAAGAAACAAGACTCTAGTATTACCAGAGGAAGAGGTAGAGGAAGAGACACTGAAGGGTAGAAAGGTGGATATGGTGGAAGGAGTTCTAAACCAAAGAACCAAGGAGATACTAAGTTCAATGAGAAGCGAGAAGGAAACTCTAATAGAGGGAGTACAAATAGAGGAGGGAACTCTAGTAGTAGAGGAAGAAGCAACAACCAAGGTAGGGGTAACTACTTTGCAACTATGAAGTGTTACCACTGCAACTAGATGGGAAATATTTCATATAGGTGTTCAGAGAAGGGTACTAATTCTCAAGGAAGTGAAAAAAGGGTGAATTATGTCCAAGAAGATATTAGTGGTGGAAAAAAACACCCCGAGGTTCCCTTAGAATTAGAAGAAGGTGAGAATCTTATGATGAGAAGAACGCTGATTAAGGAGCTACTAAAAGAAGAGTCTAGTCAAAGGAGGTCATTGTTAAGAATGAAGTGTAAAATGATGGGAAAATTGTGTAGAGTCATCATAGAATCAGGGTCTACTAAAAATATAGTGTCTAAGGAAGTAGTCAACAAGTTGAAGATGACAAGAATACCCCACACCAATCCTTACAAAGTCATCTGGCTAAACAAAGGGCAACATGTCCTTGTCAATGAGAAAGCTTGGGTGGAGTTTTCAATTTGGAGGTATAAGGACAAAGTATTGTGTGATTTCCTACCTATGGATGCATGTCACCTAATCCTAGGCAGACCATGGAAATTTGACAGACATGCCATGTATGATGGTGCAAAGAATTCATATTCTTTCAAGAAGGACAATGTGACATTTAAAATCTGGTCATTGTTAGAAGATGCAGATATGAAGTCAGTTGGCCCTCATGTTCTCATAGTGAGTGAGAAGGAGTTCTTAGAAGCCTTAAAAGAAGGAGAAGGATTTGATTTTTCATTGGTGTTGAAGTCAAAATAAGAGACTACAAACAAGAAACTCAAGAGGACATGTTTTCCAAAAGAAGTGCAGGAGCTACTGCAGAAGTATGAAGGCATTATCAGTGATGGACAAGCATCATCCCTACCACCTAAGAGGTATGTAAGAAACCAAATAGACCTTATCCTTGGATCTACCCTTCCCAGAAGGCTGCATATAAGATGACTCCTCAACAAAATGAGGAAATAACTAGATAGATTCAAGAACTCCTAAGCCAAGGTCTAATTAGGAAAAGTATTAGCCCTTGTGTCATACCCACTATCCTAGCACCTAAAAAGGGAGGAACTTGGAGAATTTTTACTGATTCCAAAGCAATTAATAGTTTTATCATAAGGTACATGTTCCCTATCCCTAGGATAGAAGACCTAATGGACTGTCTAGGGGGAGAAAGATATTTTACCAAGATAGACCTAAAGAGTGGCTATCATCAAATCAGGGTAAATGAGGGGGGTGAATGGAAAAAAACATTCAAGACCACAAAATGACTTTATGAGTGGCTTGTAATTCCATTTGGGCTATCCAATGCCCCATCAACATTCACGAGGTTGATGAATGAAGTCCTCAAAGACTACATTGGAAATTTTTTGGTGGTGTACTTAGATGATATACTCATCTATAGTAAGACAAGAGAAGAGAACATCAGACACATAGAACTAGTTTTCAAGAGGCTACATGAAGAGGAGCTGATGATAAACTTGGAGAAGTGTGAATTCATCAAGAAAGAGCTAGTGTACCTTGGATTTGTGCTATCTCAAGGAAACCTAAAGATGGATCCAAGAAAAATGGAAGCCATACTCAATTGGCCTACTCCAAGGAAAGCAACTGAGGTAAGAATTTTTCAAGGCTTAGCAGGGTACTATGGAAATTTTATAAAATAATTCAGTATAATTTGTGCTCCTATGTTAGACACCATACAAGGTGGTATGAAGACTAAATTTGTGTGGAATGAAGAAGATAACCATGGGTTTGAGCTGTTGAAAAAGAAGATTTCTACCCAACTAATTTTGGTCTTACCAAGCTTTAATAAGGTATTTATAGTGGAATGTGATGCCAGCAATGTAGCCATTGGTGTTTTCTTGAGACAAGAAGGAAGACCACTAGCTTTCCACTCTGAGAAACTAAGTGAAGCCAAGAAGAAATAATCTTCTTATGACCTAGATATGTATACTCTGGTCCAAGCATTGAGAAAGTGGAGGCACTATCTTCATCCAAAGG
The DNA here is from genome assembly GCA_018584345.1 of Thuja plicata. Classification (NCBI taxonomy): domain Eukaryota; kingdom Viridiplantae; phylum Streptophyta; class Pinopsida; order Cupressales; family Cupressaceae; genus Thuja; species Thuja plicata. The sequence continues at coordinate 729,010 of MU227710.1, read as the reverse complement.
ATTTCATAGTCTATTCAGATAATCAATCATTATGTTTCTTGAACTCACAAGATAAACTCAGTCACAAAAACATGAAGTGGGTTGAGTACATAAAAGCATACACCTTCAACATCAAACACAAGAAGGAATTGCAGAACAAAGTAGCAGATTATTTAAGCAGAAGAGCCCTCACTGTTCAAGAAATTCAATTGTAGAGCATGGGGATAAACAAATTCAAGGACCTATATGGCGAAGATGAATATTTTGCAAACATCTATAAGGTATTCCAAGAATACAAGAATCACTTTCATAGTCAATTCTTTGAATATACTTTGTAGAGTGATATTTTGTTTAAGGGTGGTCAATTATGTGTCACTAGAGGGTCTATAAGGGAGAATTTAATTTAGGAGAAACACAATGGTGCACTTAGTGGTCATTTTGGTGTCAATAAGACACAATAACTAGTTCAAAGATTCTATTTTTGGCCCAAGATGAATGTGGATATAAGGAAGTATGTAGAGAGTTGTGTTGTGTGTCAGAAGGCCAAGGGAACATCTTAAAATTCAGGCCTATACCAACCTCTCCCCATCCCTAGCAGGCCATGGGAATGTTTAAGTATGGATATAGTTGGTTTTCCCAAGATAAAGTAGTGAATGGATAGCATTTACGTTATTGTGAATAGGTTTAGTGTCATGCCCTAAAGTTTATAGGAATCTAACCATAAACTAAAGAAATAATAATACTTTAAAACAAGTTAAATTAACTAAAAGAGTTGAAGTCATACTTTTCTTTTAAAACCCCCTTTTTTTTTTTGCAACATTACAATTTAAATAGATTGAAAACCTATCATAATAACTTTCTTAATCCAAGTATTCTATGACTTTTTTCAAGAATATAGATACAATTTCACCCTTAATGTAAATAACTTTTCCTCCTCATTAATGGAATAAAACTATCTTTAAATTGAATAAATACAAACATAAATTAGGAATAAGGCTTATTTGAAGCTTAATCTATTAAACACATACTTTTCTTTGAACTTGATCTAACCAACTTTATTCTATAAGAAAAATAATTTAACCATCCATATTATTTAAACAACATAGATAAAAATCTCTCTTTTGTATTCACATAAATACCTCTCTATAACATAATTGATTTATAACTTACAAAAATAGGAATACTTTTACACAAATCCTTCTTACTCAAAACAACTTTACAAGACTTCATAATAAACATTTTTGGCTTAAAAAAAATCTCATTTATAAGGATGGATCACAAGACCACCAGATGTGGTTTCCCATAAGAACACCAATACAAGCCTGCCAAAAGCTTCAAACTGAACCTACATAGAAATCTTCGGTTGACCATGGAGGCTCACCTCCCAACCTAGGCCTTTGCAAGGCCACCCTTGAGCTAGGGGATCTGGAAATGAACAGGAGACATACATACAAGAAAGTATTCACAATTTTGAAATCAACAATAGTTCATCAAGAAATTCCCTTCCAAGGTTTAACAAGAAGAAGGTCTCCAAGAACCTTCTCCAAAAGTGGGGTGATAGTGTACTATCCCAGGAGGAGAAGCCAAAGCATAATAAACTATAAATAAGTCACACTCAAATTTAAAAAACCAACCTTCACAAGGTCCAAGCTATGGCCTTTAGCCATCTAACTTCTCCTTATCACCCCCAAATGCCCTTAGGCATGCTTGGCATCATGGGCACCCATATACCCGCGTTCATCCCTCCACACTTGGAGACTCTACACTCCTGGTGTCTCAACCTATCACCCTTCTAAGGTACTCTGTCCTCCCAAGGATGAGTGTGCCTTGAAGACTCCCAAAACAAGTATGATCACAAATAAAATACAACATAAACAAGAACTCAATAAAACATACATCGAGTAAACCAAAACTTCATACAAGGCTTAACACAAAAACTACATGAAAACCCATGAAGTTGAAACCAATAACATGAACTCAATAAAACATACATGGAGTAGTCCAAAAACCACATACAACACTCCATTAATGGAGCTCAAGCCATATGCATGCTTAAAAACATAAAGTCATCTTTACTCTAAGGAAACTAACCTCAAATCCAAGCTATGGAAATTACAAAATTGATTGTGAAGAGCTTTCCCTTCCAATCCTTCTCCTTCTCTCCAAAACTTACTCCTACAAAAGAATTTGTCTCTAAAGGCAGAGAGTGGGTGTGTACCCAAAACTCTCTCTAAGCCCTTCCTAATATAGGCATTCTTCCTAAAATATCAGGATTCATAAATGGAGGGAGACCCTAATCCATCTACTCTCCCCACTTTCCTTCTCCATAAATGGAGTTAAATGCTTGTAAGGAAAGAAGGGATGGCTTAACCAAAGTCTTCCAACTCTCCAAATTCGCCACTTCCTAAAATGGTGACTTTAGGGGAGTCATAAATGAGTTTCAAGACTCTTAATGGGCTGAAAATGACCCCTAACCCCTAAGGTACCAAGTGGGGTAGTTAATTTTGACCCTAGTTACTCCCTAGGAGTCCAAATGACCCTTCTAAACTCTACCCAAGGTTAACTCTCGAAAATCCAACCTACAAGACTCAATCTAATCTCTCTTGAATCATCCATATCTTCCCTTACTCAATTTCAAATCAATCTTATCTTCCTAAACCTTAGGGTAAGCATTGGGACTATACTAGGTAATTCCTGGGTAAAGTTAAGCCTATGCTAGTCACATTCACTAGCCATGCCAACACACAAGGTGCACATGTGTCAAGTGACACAATAATTTCACATGAGCATGACTTATTACACATTTACTCAATAATATAAATTAAAATCATACACAACACTTTTACAAATAAAAACACAATACAACAAGGTCCATGTCTCTTTTTATAGACAGGGTCTTAGCATCACGATTTTCACATAGGTCCATTTCTAAATCCCTGATTAGTACCATGGTCAACTTTCTTGCACACTCATTGCACACATCAGTAGGTCCAATAAATCAACACTTAAACATATCAAGATACATAATATAAATTGAACACACATTCACTCATATTTGCATCGATGAATCATTGAATTTAAACAATATCTACGTCTAATCCATATGCATAAACATAACTTTTAATAAAACTGCATACTGATATTATCTAACATCTACTTACTAAACCAATATACTAAACCATCAAAACTAAGTCATAAATAGAAGTCTGCATCACTCACACAAAGTATCTAATAGATTCCCTAATTACATAATTAGGTGTTGTTTGCAAGCAAAGGATTCAATAGATCCATAAAGAATTCATGCATCACAATAGTCCAACTATAACAAAATTTGTATCGACAAGAGAACATATAAATGCGAAATAGTGTTAAGATTATGTCAGAATAGGGTAGGCCTCACATCCTCCCCCTCTAGGCATGAACATCCTCCTGGATTTCATCAAATAGGTGGGGGAGCTGTGACCTTATCTATACTGCATACTCATAATATCGAAACTTGCATTAAGCATATTGATCAATGTTAATTATTTCATGCAATGTATATCTAATATTCATATCCCTGTGCATGTTAATTTACTTTGAATGTTTCGTAAATAATAAGTCATATTTAAGAAAAATATGGTTTTAAGAATGATAATGGTATGTTCTTCGCAACCTACTCCCTTATACATTCTATCCATGTTCATTTTGAACATGATAGAGAACATACAAGTGAAAAATATGGCTTAGTAAGATGGCCCATTTTCTACCCTGCAAAACAACACATGATGACAATCAAATAGCTTCCCTATTCTTCAAGGAGGTAGTCAAAATACATGGTTTTCCTTTAAGTATAGTATCAAATAGAGACAAAAAATTCATGAGTCATTTTTGGAAGACTCGATGGAGAAAATTAGGAACCAACTTGTCATTTGGATCTGCATACCATCCTCAAACTGATGGTCAAATAGAGGTATTCAATAGGAGTCTTGGTAATCTCCTAAGAAGCTTAAATAAAGAGTATAGTCAGACTTGGGACCAACTCATTGGGAAAGACAAATATACATACAATGATATAGTGAATAGGACTACTGGTAAGAGTCCTTTTGAGATTGTTTATGGCCTTCATCCTAGAGTCATTTATGAGCTCAAAGATCTAAATGATGGAGAAAAAGGGAGTGGCTATGTAGAGGAATTTGCATAGTCAATGCAAGAAGTACATGACATAGTGAGGAAGTCACTGATTGATAATATAGAGAAGATAAAGAGTAAAGTGGATGAGAGGAAAAGAGACATACAATTAAAATTTAGGGATCTAGTCATGGTACATCTCAAAAAATCTAGGCTATAGAAAGGAGTTCTACATAAGTTTCATATGTGAAGAAATTGTCCATGCACCATACTAGACAAATATGGAGCAAATGCATACAAGGTGGAATTACCAGAGAACAGTGGTTTATCTCCTATCTTTAATATATTAGACTTGGTTTTATACAAAAGGTCAATACCAGACCTAGATTAGAGTTTAATTGTAGTGATACAGGAGGTGGAAGAACTCAATTTACCACCTGCACCAATCAAAAATGCAGAACACATACTGAATTCTAGAGTCTACAAGAAGACAAGGAACAAGGAATACAAAGAACACTTTGTGAAGTGGATTGGACAAATGGATGCATATGCAACTTGGATAAAGGAGGAAGAGTTCAAAAAGTTGGGCATTGATCCCAACTTACTCAACCCAAGGGTGGGTTGAAGTCTTTTCATTTGGGAGGATGGTGTAGGAGCACCTTGGCTATCCTCAAAGCCCTAGTTATTTTTGGCTTGTAACTAACTCTAGCCAAGTCATTATGGTTTTTATTAGAACTTAGAAGGTCTTTTTTTTGTGTGTGACTAGGTGAATTAGTGGTTAGTACTAATTTCATTCTAGTTTAATTTAGTTTTCTTTTAAGTGTTTAGTCCTTAGAATAGACCTAAATTTGGGAAATAGGGTCTAAATGTGTCCTAGACCTATGTAAGGTGAGAAAGATGCTTAAAGAGGCTTTAATTATGTTAGTTCATCAAGTTTTATTGGTTAGAGGCCCTAAAAGATAGTTTGCATCATTAATGCAAAAGATGCTCAAAAGTTGTCATGACAACATTTGCAACTTTTGCAAATGTTGCATGCAACTCGACAACTTTGGATTCCCCTCATTATAGGAGTGGGAAATCAATGCTAGTGGCCTAAAAATGAGGGAGAGACATCTTAAGATACTTGTGGCTCATTTCCCGAGGTAGAAGTGGATGTAAGAAAGTTTTTGAAAAGTGAATAGAGCAAGTGTTTTGAGATACAGAGTACATTCAACTTGTTTGAATGTTCTTAGTACTTTAATGGATTGAAATACTTGATCTATTGGTGGATTCATATGATAGGAATATATTTAAGACTTTTTGATTTAGTGAGAAAGTACTATAGTGTTAATTTGTTAGCTGTAGGAAATTGGTTAAATTTTAGGGAGTCTGCTAGTCTAGTTTAGAGTAGTTTTTGATTTCATGGCTCCCCCATAGAATCCAGCCATGGGAAAATTCTGGTTGTGGTTGAATATGTTAGGGGATCTTGTGTATATTTTAAATATGCTACAAGAATTCATGAGGACTCAAGTAGCTATTTTTAAATTTATGCCCTAGGCGAGCAATGGCTGCCTGGATAGGTGTGTAACAGAGAAATAATTGAGTGCCATTGCAAGGGTATGTTTGTGAGAAGAGAATAAAGTGTAGGTTTGGATTAATTTGGGTCTAATATAACCCTATCTATCAGCTAAGATCCTTACCAATCCACCTGGATAGATTTCTAGATAGAAATCAGATGACTGTAACCAATGCATGAAAATAGCCCTATTTGACCTACATTTCAGGACAACGGTGTATGGAGGACTTAGGGAGCTAAAACCTTGAAAATATGTAAGGTATTGGAAAAGGGTGTTTGAATACTAAGTTTTTTTTTAGGTTTGTTTTTGATTGAGAGAGAATCCAGAAAAACCCTCTGGATGGGGCTAATTGGGCTACTAGGCCTAATAGGACCAAAAGCAGTGTGAATTTGGAATTGGATTGTTTTGAGTTTGAAGGCCCATTCAAATGGGAAGGTTAGGATTCCAAATGGATTTCTTAGTGATGGAAATATCCCTTGTAGCACTTGTGAGCAAGTTATGAGAAGTTTGAGCTTGGAATCATCCAAGAGAGCATAGTGACAAAGAGAAATTTTCAATGTTGGAAGTCCTTCAAGGTTAAGAAAAAATAAATTAACTCTTAGAGTGGAGTTAGAATAGTCTTATTCTTGGAAAATTGATACTATTAGGGTTCTAGAAGAGAAATAGGAATCCTAAGTAGACTAGGACAAGAAGAGTCCTAAGTTGAGCAAGTGCAAAGAAAACCTTGGAGCAATTCCATCAATGGAGGGATGGAGGGAGAGGAGACGGTGATGATCCTGATCCTGGGAGAGGAGGAGAGAGAGTTAGGAATAGAGGAGGTGGACCTAGTGGGAGTGGGACTAGTCAGGTTGGTCTAGGAGTGATCCTAAAGGAGGAGGAGGTTATGGAGGAGTTTTCACCTGAGCTTGTGAGGAGCATGCAGAGATGGACTAGTGAGGATCATACAAAGAGAGAGGAGAAGATGGTTGAGGTGGAGGAGGTAGGATCTAGATCCTTAGGTTATACCAGTAGCAAGATTGATAGTGATAGTATTGATAGCAATGGAGGATGATTTTGGGATTTCCAGGGATAGGGACTTAGAGGAACTAGGGAGGAGGGGATATGGATGTGGTGATGGGAGGTATGGAGGAGGATCCCACTAAGCTCTAGAGTATGTCTCAAGAGATTGCAAACCTTAGGCACAAATTGGCAGCAGTGGAAAAGAGGGTCATAGTAGCATAGAGAAGGGTTACAATAGCTGAGAGTGGGTAGCGACAAGCTCATGCATATGTTAGAGCCTACTTGGATGGTGTAAAGAATCTAGAATGAAAGATTCTCATGATCAGCTTTGGAGATTAGGTCGTGAGGCCCAGAGGGAGTTCGAGTACTGGCAGTGGCACTATGAGGATGTTGTTCCTTCTTCGTAGTGTGTTCCCAGTTACAATGCCTCTCAAAGATCCAGTAGAGAAGAGTGGTTGCAAAGTAGTGGTGTGGCACCTCTTTTGTAGTGGCAGAGGATAGGATCTGAGATGCCACCCCCTCATCAGCCTAGTGGCGAGGGTGGGGGTCACAACTCTTGACTTTGTGGCATTGTATCACTATGTACCTTTTTTTACCATTTTGTATCAATTCTACTCTAATATTATACTGATTTTATATCAATGATGTACCAATATTTATAGACATTATGTTGATCACCTTTTTGTCAGACTTGAGACCGTCCATTGTACTCAGACATATGATATATGCACTGCTTCTATTTATGTTGTGTTATGACATGGTTCTATATGATGTGCAATTTAATTCTATATGTTTTGTATATGTTAATGCACTTTATGAGATGATTTATGGTTATATGCATTCTATATGATTCTAATATGCACTCTTATATGTATGATATTTACTTTACTATGATACTGACATATGTATGCAAGATGGCTCTTATTAGGAATGCATATCTATATGATCTAATTATGATGTATGCATGTGTTTTGTTTGTTTTTCTTATGCAATAAATGAATGCAAACCAAAAATGCACCATGTGTCTGAGTAAATGTATGTATTAGTTAGAAGAAAGTTAGTGAGAGATTAGTTGTGTAACTAAATGAAAGAATGAGTGACGAAACCAAGTCATTGTTGTAATTTCCAATTTTATTCATCATTGCACCTTATTGCAAAAAGGAAGAGCGTTAAATGCACCAAGATATTGACCATTTGGATACTTCTATGATCTCTGATAGAAAGAAGTAGATATATGAAAAGGAAGAGAACCAAATGCACCCAGATATCAACCATCTAGATACCGTTATGATCTCTGATAACAAAAAAAAGATAAATGAAAAGAAAGAGAACCAAATGCACCCAGATATTGACCATCTAGATACCACTATGATCTTTGATAACAATAAGAAGATAAATGAAAAGAAAGAGAACCAAATGCACTCATATATTGACCATATGGATATTGTTATGATCTTTGATAACAACAAGAAGATAAATGAAAAGAAAGAGAACAAAATGCACCCATATATTAACCATTTGAATAACACTATGATCTCTGATAACAAAAAGAAGATAAAAGATAAGGATTTTTCAATTATTTTCTAGGCGTTAGCTCAGACCATGGAACGGCGTGGCTTCTAGATGTGTGATAGCTCCTATGACATTTATCCTGAATCATCATTGTCCCAGAATTGAATTGAAACACTCCACAAATAGAAAACAAAGAAAACAAGATCATGATCCATCATATCCACTCTCATCACTCATTTGGTATCCTTTAGTAGCCTAGGAACACAACTGCGAAAGATAAATTAACAACAGACTGACCTAACTGACCTAGTCAAAAGTTTATTGTTCCTTGATTTGCTTTATTTTTTATGTTTGAATATGTCTGGTTTTAAGAATGGATGAATAATATAAGACTGATTTGTCTAGTTTTGAGTAAATATTTCACTACCTAAGACAATCAATAGTTTGATTAATGATTGATTGAATCATTTGATTGATGAAAAATTGGATTGTTGATAAAGCTGAGTCATATGAGTCCATTGTTGATTTGCAAAGCTCACAATTTTGACATTTAATTGATTGTTTGATCACCATTAGCTTGTTGATGACAAAGATGATTTATTGCTGAGATTTTGCAATATTTGATTTTTTATGATTGATTTCTTCAAGACATTTTTCTCTTCTTAGGATTTTTTGATGAATTTTTAGATTTTTTACATTTTTTAGGACTTTTAGAATTGCCCCCTAGTTGGGTAAGCCAATACAATCCATGGATAAGTGTGATGTTTCAAAGGGGAATTCACTTCTATAATAATATTAGGTACTCAATCTTCCATGTGGGAGAAGAAGCTTAATCTTTTGGATTTTATTGATGGCAAAGAAGGAATTTAACACTCAGTGCCTGTTTGCCAGGTTTTCACCCAGCTACCTACCCAATAGTGCCTATTTTCTAGGTTTTCACCAAGGTACCTGCCCAATAGTGCCTATTTGCCAGGTTTTCACTAAGAAATACTTTTTTTTTTCTCTTTTATTTTCTCTTTTTTGAATTTTTTTGGTCGCCAAGGCACCTAATTGCTAGGTTTTCACCAAGGTAACTTTTTTTATTTTTTGATTCTTTTATTTTTATTTTATTTTTCACGATCTTTAGATATATTCCCTTGACCTTGAGACCTTAGTTGTAGAAACTTTTGAGGTGCATGGTGTTGATATAACCAGAAAGTTGTTCTCCTTCTTGAGTTTCCAATTGATATGCCCCACTGTTGCATGATGTTATGATGATGTATGGTCCTAGCCAATTGGGCTTGAACGTGCCTGGTTTAACTCTTTCTTCTTAATTCTTCTAATTTTCCAAAAGGACAAGGTCTCCTACCTCAAAGGTACATGGCCTAAATTTCTTTCGATAGTTTATTCTAAGGCAATTCTGATAACCTTGTAAGTGATTCAATGCATTTTGGCATGTCTCATCTAATAGTTCCAGTTCAGTGAGTCTAGCAAATCTGTAGTCTTCATCTGATATGATATTCTTTAGTGAGATTATGAGGGATGGGATTTCAACTTCGAAGGGTAGGACCACCTTTGATCCATATACCAAGGAGAAGGGAGTTTCTCCTGTAGGTATTCTCACACTTGTTTTGTATGCCCGTAATGCACGATTTAGCTGCTTATGCTAGTCTCAACCAGAATCATTGACCATTTTCTTCAAAAGATTCAGGATTTTTTTGTTGGTGGCTTCATCTTGTCCATTCCCTTGGGGATAGTATAATGAAGAGAAACCTTGTTTTATTTGGAATTTCTCACAAAGATCATCGACATCCTGGTTTTGAAAGGGTGTATCATGATCTCTGAGTATGGTTTGAGGGATTTCATATCGCCAGATGATGTGATTCAGTATAAATATGGAGATCTTCTTACAAGCGTGGTCCCACAATAGTGTGTCTCACTTTTTGGCCAACTTTGACACAGAGATTAACATTCCGGAGAAAAAATTTCACTTTTGAACACTTGTTGCCGCAAAACTATTAGAAATTTGAAGATGATGTAAACTAGAGTATTTTAGTATTTTCTTTCTAGTTTCTAAATATATATTTTTTTTAAAATAAAATTTATTTAAATTCATTTTTCTTTCTCCTTCGAAAAGTGGTTTGTGTGAAAAACCATGTTTTTAAGGAGTGACTCTCACTTGGATTAGTATAACCTTTTTTTTAAATATGATAATGATTTAATTCTTTTGAGATTATATTTGTAACTTAAATATCTAAAGAATGCAATTGGTTTCATTCATTTTGGGTCAATATTTCATAGTTTATTTGATGAACTATAACTGATTGAATGTTTGAAGATGATAAGTTGATAATCACCGACCTACAGAAAGTAAATGCAAGAGCTTAAATTAGTTAATGTATTGTATTTTCATTGATGTCAACCTAATATGTTATGATTTCTCATAAACATATTGTCATAGACTTCAAGAAACCAAATAGATAAGTTTATGTTATCGGTAAAACATAAAAAACCAGTGTACACCGAGTGACAGTAAACACCAACAAACAGTGCACATCGACGAACATAGAACCCTGAGTAGTCACAGTGTATAACGAGCACCGTAACACCGATCATAATTGAAGTGGTCACTGAGCAAAATTGAAGTTGATGCCTGAGGAAAACTAGAGTCAATGACCGAGAAAACTAAGAGTTGATCACCGATCAGAACTGGATTTAGAAAACTGGAAAGAGCTATATTTAGAGTTAACTGATTGATTGATTTGTGTTTATAAACTAGTTGAACTAAGGATAATAATAATATTTAAATCTATTTTTATTCACAGTTGTCAAGGAGAAATCTAGGGAATAAAACTAAAGAAAATCTTTAAAGATTAAAGAAATACATGGTGATATTTGCAGATCAAGAAGCTATCTACTTCAAGAACAAGAAATACAAGGAGATGAAATGGTGAAATAATGAATATAAAGAGAAAAGTAATTCATTATGAAAGAAGAGAAATTTTGAATATAATTCTGGTGAAGATAGAATTATTCATGCAGATCTGATCATACAGGCTGAAGAACAGAGCCAAGTATTCTACAGACACCGAGCAACAAAAGCAAGAGCATTCACCGAGAAGAAAAGAATAAAGAGGGGAGCAAAGGAATTGAAGAACATATTGATCAGAGAGGTATTATGGACTAACAATAGATCTAAAAATCTGCAAATTAAATTTTTATTATTGAACAGATCATTTATTGTTTTAGTTTAACAATTGATTCAGAAAATCTCTTAACCGAGTGGGATTTAACAATCCTTAATGTATTGAGATACTCAAGAGTATAAAAAGTTTTTTTCTTATTGATAGTATAGTGAATTCCTAATTTCAAAAGACTAACCAATTATTTTAAATCCTCTAACAAGGTCACACTTAATAGTGTGTTTGTAACCTTTAACAGGGTTGGCTCTTCACTGAGCTCACTTCATAAGAGTGAAAATTTTGGGTTACTGGTCCCAAGTGGTTTTTCCCTTAATAGGGTTTCCATGTTAAAAATCCATGTATCAAATGTGTATATGGTTCATTTGTTTGATGTTTTTCTTTACACATTACTAAAATAGAATTGGTTGGTAAACACTAAGTTTAATTGTTGATATTCGGTAAAGCTTAGAAATGGATAAACAGTATATTTACCGAGCAGTATATATTTGTTAAGAATATTTGAAGGCATACATATTGTAGGACTGAATGATAACTGAAGGTATTATATTTGTGATATAAGTTCAGGTTGGATTATTGGATTAATTTTTGAGGCCACTAATTCACCCCCCCCCCCTTTGATTTATTCTAACATTATTAAGTTCTAAAGTGACAGTAACTGTAATTTAGACATAAGGTCACTTGGATCGCTCTAACTTGATCTGTATATATCAAAATTCATTTTTTCTTTTTTTTTTATAGAAAGGTAACACAAATACTCTTTTCCTACATATTTTTCATAATTTTTTTTTGGAATTTACTATTTTTCCCAAAGCCTTGAAAGGACAGGTTGTTGAATGACCAAACAACCTATGTTTAGTTAAAGTAATAGTTGAATGCGACAATGAACTTGATATGTATTAAAATTATATTCATTAGAAAGCTTGCTCTAAATATCATAATTTGACATTATGTATTTTAGAAAAGCATCTTGTTTGGTTTTTGTCCTAGGCCTTGAAAGGCCATTTTTTGGAGTTTTTTTTTCTGAGGTAAAAATTTCAATTTAGGGTTCTTCGAGAGAAGATCCCCTTTGTACAAAAGTATCTAAGGGGCTTCATGAAAATGGTCTTTTTTCAAAGACCCTCATGTGAAAAGTCCGGTGAAATACCCCATCGATTTTTATTTTATTTTTAAATTATAATGGTGTAAAAGTAAAGAGTTTTCTTTCCATTTTTCACCAAATTTCAATAAGTTAATTCAATTTTTCTATTATTGATCAATTTTTACAAATTCATTTTTTGGAGGAGGATTGTTATTTCTATTTTTTTCAAAGGCATAATTTTGGAGAGGAGAAATATTACATCAAAGTATTTTTTTGAAGAAGAGAATATTTATTGCCGATCTTTTGGAAGACATTTTTGGAGAGAATAAATGGGAAACAAGAAGGGAAGACAAAGTAAAATTTCTATAAAAAGGTCACCTGGTACCAAACAAAGAAATCGTGAAGCTGCATTGGCATATTATCATAAAACTAAAGAAGGTGAAGGACAAACTGAAGTAGGAGGGTCAATTCAAGTCAAAGAATTGCACATTTAAGAAGGGTTGGGATCACTCCCTATAGAAGCTCAAGAAATTGATGTTGGAGAAGGGACAGGATCACATGCTCCTACTGGTATGGATGAACTTATAAATTTATCTCAAACTGTAAAGAGAAATATAAATTATAGAAACTTAGATCATTTACTTACAATGAATGTGGATAATTTGAGATCACTTGCTAATGTTCAACCTTAGGTCTTGCTAAGAAGAGGTCAATGAATATGATAGAAAGATAAATATTGGCTAGATTTGATAATTTTGAAACACTTGAACAATCCCAATTGCTTTCAGTTGTACTTATAAACAAAAATTTGGAAGGGGCATTAAAATTATTGGGTATAAACACAACATCAAAGAAGAGAAAAGTTGTTGACATGCAAACTAATATGATTGAAAATCTTAGGAAAGGTTTGAACCAGGTAGGGAAGCAATCTTGAACTAAAGATAAGACCATTACAAGAAAAATTATGTTGACATCCATTATAGGTAACACTATGCTCCAAAAAAGACAAATATCTTCAATTTCATCTTGGATTGGTTTTAGTAGGAAAACAATATCATGATATGTTAATAGGAGAATGATTTTGGATAATAGCACCTTGGAAGGAAATTGGGAAATCATGTGTAGAGATCCTCATTTTGATAGGATTGATGGAGGAATCAATAATTTGGTCACATTATTTTATAATGATAATACACGTCCTTTGTCAAACAGTAGAGAATTTATCAGACATAGAATTTCAGCTAATCAATATGAATATTATACGAAACATTGGTTGGACACAACACAAAATGAAAAGTATGTGTCATTTTGTAGTTCAAATCCTAATATAAAGATTGGGAAAATATTGTTTGAAATATTGAAGCCATATTATATCAAGACAAACAAAGTGTTTGAAACTTTTTGTTGGCGTTATCATTTAAATTTGATCTCTACTGTCAGGTTTTTTGAAAGTTTGTAGAAGAAACTTATGGTTTTGAAAATTCTCCTCCTACTAGAATAAGAAAGTTCATATCATCCATTTTATGTGACAAAAGGGATGATGTATCTAGACAAATAAATTTCATAAAAGGAATATGTCAAACATGTGTTGATTTGACTCTTTTTTCTTTGAAAAATGAAAACATTGAAGTAACAAAGAAGGTAAATTGCAAGAGTTACAAATATGTAAAGAATGAAACAAAATTTGGGAAAGAATCCAAAAGGTTAGAATATGTTGAAGAGGATATAAATGTTGGAGTATTTATGGAAAAATTTTAAAAATTGATTCATCCCTACATTCATCATGATTTTTTGCAAAGTGGCAAGCAGAACAATTCCAAACACTAAGAGACAATTTCCCACTTGGAACTATTGTATCAGTTGTTTATTTTGCAGAAAACTATTCCTTTGTTCATCAAAAGGAAATTCAATTAGAATACTATTTTTTAGAGAAAATTACTATTGTGGTACATGTGTGTTATTGACACACACAATTAGATTTGGATGGTATTCAAAGCACAATTGAAGCACGGGTCATCAAGAAGGAATATCATTTTTATATAAGTAATGATAGATAACATGACATTCATTATGTAGAACACTGCTTCAAGATGTTTTTTGCAAATTTGAAAGAAAGAGGAATAAAAATTGATAAACATTATGCTTGGTCATATGGATGTGCTGAATAATTTAAATCATCCAGACCACTTTATGCACTATGCAGATATCATCGTAATGAAAACATACCACATGTCTGGAGTTTCTTTGAGAGTGGACATGAAAAAGGTGAACATGATGGTGTTGGAGCTTGCATCAAACGTGCTCTACGAAAGTATCAAATGAATCATAAGGGAGTTCATATAAAAAATGCACATGATGTTGTTGAATGGTGTAGGACACATTTCACACCAAATGAGAATGACATATCATCAGGAATGACTCAAGCGGTACCACAGAGAAAATTTTGGGAGATAAAAGGTATGCACACATTTTTAAATTATTCATGTGTGCACGATATATATTTATTCAAGTGTTTAAATTTTTATGTATTCTTTATTCAAATTATATTTATAGAATGTATTATATATGCATTTTTTCAGGTGCAGATAGAAAAATTATGCATGGTTGCAAGAGGATAGAAAAGATGCGATATTTTCATTCAGTTATGAGTAGGAATTATCGCAATTAGACATTGAACACTAGGGACTACTCATGCTTTTGTTGTCACTGCATTGCTGACAATTATGAGGAATGCATCAATCAAGACCGTGGATATGTAGGTGCATTTAATATAGTTCCACTAGTTGTTTTTGATTAAGGTAAAAGCAGGTTTTGAAGGGAACCCCAAAACCCTTTAACAAAGAAAAGAAAGGACAGGAAATAAAGCCCAAAAAGCAACAGACTGTCCCAAAAAGGAAACAATCAACAGAGGGTCAAAACCCAGATTTGGCAACAATTACATAGAAGACAAAAAACAAAAGAACTGCTGGAAAGAAAACAGAAAGAAAGACCACCAGCACCAAAATCAAAGCACAGATTTTAGAAAGCTTTCAGAATCCACCAGATGAGTCTTCATTGTCATCACGTTCTCTCTCAGCTTCAGGAGGTCCGGATCCTCATTCTTCTACATCTTGGATCTAGTGCGAGTTCCAGGTCCCGAACGCTGGGAAGAAACAGGGTGATCAGCATTGTCTTTATTACTTTCCAGCCAATTGCTCAGAGAAATCAGATTCTCAAGGGTAGCCTTCATTCCAGTGTTAACCATCGTGAGCAAGTGTTTCAACATTTCTTCATTCCCATTAATTTTCTTCTGGATGGGAATCATTGCTAACTCAACAGCATTTCTGATTTTTTCCTCAGTATCATCATTAACAGAGACATTGGGATTATGGGATATAT
>MU227710.1:667548-706530 GCA_018584345.1 Thuja plicata | reverse complement strand
GCAAAGGCCCTAACAATATCTATGTTTGGTCTTGGACCCAAAAATTTCCCTATAAGCGTATTCTTCATAAGAGCTACAGTATGATCTATCAGAGAATCAGGAAGGGAAATGCTAAAAAAACCTTTCTTAGGAAGAGACGTATTTTCAACTAAGGGAAAGGAGGATTTTCCAGTGGGTTTCACGCCAAAAAGAGAAGACCAAATTCCATTAGCATTATTTTTACCTAAAGGTTGACCATCGATTGCTTCAGAAGACTTACCTTCTCTTTCCTTTGTCTTTAGTACTTCTTCAGAGATTTGGAATCTCGATAGAGGGGAATCCGCCCTTGTCTCTTTTGTGGAGCCCTCCCCAGCTGCAACTTTTACCTTGTCCTGACTCGCTGGCACGGAATACATCTGAGCATTGCCAGAGAACACTTTCCCGCTAATTTCATTATTCAAACTGTCTCGTTTTCCTCCTTCTCGAGGGCGATGACGGTCTGGGTCTTTTTCCCCTTCCCCTTCCTTTTCTCCTACCTTGAAGCTCCTGCTACCATCTCCTAGAATTGACTACACTCCTCCGCCCACAGGTTTCCCGCCCATAGGGGAATTTGAATTCCCTCCAGCCTCCTGGTCTCCTCCTCTCCCACCCATTGTTTGATGGTGCCACTAGTTGTTACTCATACATTTGATAGAGAGGAAGATGAAAAGTTTGATGATGTTCCTTTGATTTCTACTGATTATGATCATATCTCGGGATTAGTCAAAATAGGTAAGTATATATTTCACACTATATGGTCCATTGAGCTGCATATATAGATATATAAATAGATCTATAGATTGAACTAATTAAATTTTAAGATCTCACATGTATATATAAATTTATTGTGCAGGAGATGTCTTTGTAGTGATTGTTGAGCGTGGAAATGTATAAGGAGTTGGTTATTATTTACTGCGTTGTACTGCAGAGATTATGAAGTTACTTGAACCTGAAGAAATTGATGGAATGTTGTTCCACATAGGTTTGTATTCTTTACATCAATATATTTAACTCAATTTGTAAATTTAAAATTTCAACCTTTTAACAAATTTCAAATTTAGTTTGTTTAAATTTATATTGTTAAAATTTGTGACCTACAGGTTAAGTTGTTTTAGAGGGAACATATTTCAAGAAAATCAAAGTAATTCAACATGGTATTCACTTTGTTAATTACCAACCAGACAATAAGGTGTTTCAATATAGTCACCTAGTTGTTTCCACCTCTATTTGTCTCCATAAAATTAAATCTCAATGTGGACGTCGTAAGTGGAGACTAGATAGTGAGGATCATGAGAGAATATTACATGTTCTCCATGAAAGGTCTAAACCACTTGAGTTGGTCTAAAAAGTATAATATGTATACCTATTTAATGTGTTAGGACCTACTTGATATCTCTCGATTAAATTGACTATACTTTGTTGATATATTTAAACATATGGTGGACTATAATTTGTTGATATATCCTGGACCTATTTGATGGTTCAATGGTTTTAATATATAGAATTGTATGTATGCTTTTATATATATGCTTGTATACATGTATGGTTTTATATTTATGCTTTGATTGTTCAATGATTTTTATAGATTGCATATTAGTTAAAGATCCCCTTAAGACATTAGTTTGAACACTAAAACATGATGAAATTAGTTAGATTACTTATGACATGTGTTAGTTCTAGAATGAGTTAGAATACTTATTGTCCATTATTTACATGTATTAACTTGTTATTTTTTATGATATTAATTAGATCCCCTTAAGACATCCCCTTAAGACATTTTTTAGATTACTAATGAAATTAGTTTGATTACTTATGTATGCTTTGATTGTTCAATGATTTTTATAGATTGCTTATTAGTTAAAAATCCCCTTAAGACATTAGGGTGAACACTAAAACATCATGAAATTAGTTAGATTACTTATGACATGTGTTAGTTATAGAATGAGTTAGAATACTTATTGTCCATTAGTTACATGTATTAACTTGTTATTTTTTATGATATTAATTAGGTCCCCTTAAGACATCCCCTTAAGACCTCCCCTTAAGACATTTGTTATATTACTAATGACATTAGTTAAATTACTTATGTATGCTTTGATTGTTCAATGGTTTTTATAGATTGCTTATTAGTTAAAGATCCCCTTAAGACATTAGTTTGAACACTAAAACATGATGAAATTATTTAGATTACTTATGACATTTGTTAGTTATAGAATGAGTTAGAATAGTTATTGTCCATTAGTTACATGTATTAACTTGTAATTTCTTTTATGTACATGAAATATATATTACTTGATTAATATAATCTAATCATCTAATTAAATGAAAACATCTAATCAGATCATATCATCTAAACAAATGAAACCGTCTAATCAAATCATCTAATCAAATGAAACCATCTAATCAAATCATATCATCTAATCAAATGAATCCATCTAATCAATTCTATATAATGTCAAACCATAAATCATCTATGTCTAGAGGTCTAGATAACATATAAATATATGTCTTGAATCATAAACTAAAAATATCAAACATATAATAATGACATATATAATGAGTCTCAAATCAAAGATCTGTGCAACATATCCTAAACTAGGGATTCATCCAAGCGCATGCAAACATAGTGACCCTCTGACCGACTTCCACTAGCATCCTCTAGCTGTGAAGCAGCAACTGATCCCTGCGAATATAAATACATGTATATAATAACAATGTAAAATACTTGAAACATTATAAATGCATGTTTAAACTTACATATATTTAAAACTTACCTAACCACTAGTAGGTGTCACATCTATTTAATCTCTCCTATGAAGATGCTTCGAGCCCACACTAGAGGTAATGTGCTCTACTTGAGTGTCACGAGCATCCTCTTGCTGTGAAGCAACAACTGACCCCTGAAAATTTAGTAAAACAATTGGTTATATACATGTGCATAGTATATATTATGTAAATTACTTAAAATATAAAATAAATTTTACAAGTGTACACATGCATGCTTATACCTACATATATTTAAAACCTACCTGGCCACTAGTAGGTGTCACATCTACTAAATCTCTCATATGAAGATGCTCCAAGCCTACACTAGAGGTAATGTGCTCTACTAACTATGCCTGTAAAATATTATACATTGAACAAACATCAATACACACATCTACAATTAATTGTTCACTAAAACTCATGGAAAGGAGAAAATAAAACTTTATATACCTAGGTCTCTGGAGCAGGAGGATCATCAGCGTGCTACACCATCATATCATCAACAAAACCTACATCATGCACACCACCTCCTATCCTGAAAATCTCTAGTAATGAAGAGTGTAGGGGTGTGTGTAGTTGGAGGGGAGTGCTATAGAGCCTTAACCACCAAGATGCAATAAAAAATCCATTAATGATCCAACATCAATGTTAGTGTCCACCTAACTCAACCCGTGCAACTGCTCATCAAATGTGTCTAGGCCCTCATTTTTTATGTGTACATCTCCAACCTGTATACCTGGCTCTATAGCTATAGACTAATCTGTGGGTGCAGAGCACTCTGCAGAGTGCTGTGAACTATGTTGTGCCTGATTAGATGGTGTGTCCTGTGTCAGTGGAACTATAGGACCCCATGCAAGTCTGATGACATCTCTGACTGACTCTATTGTGATCCCCTGCATTTCTACAATATAATAATATGACTGCACAAGATCCTCCAAAAATTAAAGTTCCACATCCAAATGACTATGATGTCTAGAAAGTGCTCGTATCTCTCTAGGTGGAGGAAGACTTGCAGATCTATATGCCTCATCACTGACCCCTGCAGCAGTACTAGATGAAGCCTTAGAAGATGATCTCTCTTGACTCAGTCTAGTAAAAATATATCTTCCCACTATATCTGAAGTGATGGAGGTGGTTGTAGATGCAATCTCCTCTATCTTGTCCACTACTCCCCTCTAGGAAGAAATGACCACTCTATCTGTAGTAGTAGCCATTGTCGGTGCCACTATCGAAGTCCTCTACTCAACCAACTCTCTATGAGAATGTACAACTTGATCAACCCTATGATACTAATCATGGTCTATAACTTTACCACACCCGTGACTATAATACCCAAGAAGATGTAAATAGCTGACCCTGAGTCCCAAGAAAAACTCAGCGTACAACTAATGTGCAAAATATAATGGAATCTGGTCATTATTAGGATAACGACCATGTGCTGCAAGAAAACAAGGCTATATCATGCATTCAATATGAGGAATCTCACACTGTGTAACCTGATACACCCTCACCGTGGCCTTCCCCTCATAAAATTAGAAACCTCTCATTTGATGATTTCCTTGGGGACACGACTCTGGACCATCTCCAAGGAAACATCACCTGAGACCTCAGCTCTCAACTCTCAAAAAATACTACCAACAACCTGTGGTGTGAAGGAATATTGGGATCTCAATCTGGCAATCATATCCTCCAAACTCCTCAATACAGTGATACAAATATCTCTATATATGCCGCCTGGCTGAGATGTACAGATAGACTCTCTAAGTTGATCCATCTCTGCCTGAGCAGTCTAAAAAATAGTCACAAGATCATAAGTGCGAGGTGCATCTTGAGATGTTACATCCTGGGCTAGTACATCCTAAGTGACCATCGAGATGTAACATGTCAAATCTAAGTGTTAGCAATTAAGTACTTGATTACATGTTATAACCATGTGTAAAATGGAAATAATATCTGAATATATAAAATTATACGTAAATTACAATGCTAGGTCCTAATTGGTATTAATAGGTCCTATTACTCTAATTAGGTCTTAAGGGGTCCTATTAAAGGTCTTAAGTGGTCCTATTCTAGGTCTTAAGGGTCCTAAGGGTTCTTAAAGATTTTTATATCACAATATGGGTCCTAAAGGGACCTAGGGTGTACTAATAGTCCTAAAGGGTCCTTGGATGTACTAATTGATATTAATAGGTCCTATTAGATCAAGTAAGTGGTCTTGTTAGGTATTAAGGGTCCTAGGATGTACTAATTAGTTTTAATAGATCATATTAGTCCTATTAGGTCTTAAGTCTAGTCTTATTAGGTCTTAAGGGATCCTATTAGGTCTTAAGTGGTCCTATTCTAGGTCTTAAAGATCATAAGGGTTCTTAAAGAGTTTTATGTCACAATAGGGATCCTAAAGGAACCTAGGGTGTTCTAATAGTCCTAAAGGCTCCTTGGATGTACTAATTGGTATTAATAGGTCCTATTAGGTCAAGTAAGTAGTCTTATTAGGTCTTAAGGGTCCTAGGATGTACTAACTGGTTTTAATAGGTCATATTAGTCCTATTAGGTCTTGACTCCAGTCATAAGGGGTACTATTAGGTCTTGAGTGGTCCTATTCTAGGTCTTAAGGATCCTAAGGGTTTTTAAAGAGATTTATGTTACAATATGGGTCCTAAAGGAACCTAGGGTGTACTAATAGTCCTAAAAGGTCCTTAGATGTACTAGAATTGGTATTAATAGGTCCTATTAGGTCAAGTAAGTGGTCTTATTAGGTCTTAAGGGTCCTAAGATGTACTAATTGGTCTTAATAGGTCATATTAGTCCTATAAGGTCTTAGGTCCATTCTTATTAAGTCTTAAGGGGTCCTATTAGGTCTTAAGTGGTCCTATTCTAGGTCTTAAGGATCCTAAGGGTTCTTAAAGAGTCTTATGTCACAATAGGGGTCCTAAAGGAACCTAGGGTGTACCAATAGTCCTAAAGGGTCCTTGGATGTACTAATTGGTATTAATAGGTCCTATTAGGTCAATTAAGTGGTCTTATTAGGTCTTAAGGGTCCTAGGATGTACTAATTGGTTTTAATAGGTCATATTAGTCCTATTAGGTATTATGTCCAGTCGTAAGGGGTCCTATTAGGTCTTAAGTGGTCATATTCTAGGTCTTAAGGATCCTAAGGGTACTTAAAGAGTTTTGTGTCACAATTGGGGTACTAAAGGAACCTAGGGTGTACTAATAGTCCTAAAGGGTCCTTGGATGTACTAATCGGTATTAATAGGTCCTATTAAGTCAAGTAAGTAGTCTTATTAGGTCTTAAGGGTCCTAGGATGTACTAATTGGTTTTAATAGGTCATATTAGTCATTTTAGGTCTTAAGTCCAGTCGTATTAAGTCTTAAGGGGTCCTATTAGGTCTTAAGTGGTCCTATTCTAGGTCTTAGGGATCCTAAGGGTTCTTAAAGAGTTTTATGTCACAATAGGGTTCCTAAAGGAATCTAGGGTCTACTAATAGTCCTAAAGGGTCCTTGGATGTACTAATTGGTATTAATAGGTCTTATTAGGTCTTAAGGGTCCTAATGGTTCTTAAAGAGTTCTAATATGTCATCCTAGGTGTCTTAAAGTGTTCTACTTGTGTTCTTAAAGATATTTATGTCACAATAGGGGTCCTAGGGTGTACTCATAGTCTTAAAGGGTCCTAGGATATAGTAAGTGGTCTTAATAGGTCATATTAGTCTTATTAGGTCTTAACTGGTCTTATTAGGTCTTAAGGGTCATAGGTATTCTTAAAGAGTTCTAATAGGTCATCCTAGGTGTTTTAAAGGGTCATACTTGGGTTCTTAAAGAGTTTTATGTCACAATAGGGATCCTAAAGGGTCATAAGGTGTACTAATTGGGTCCTCTCAATGTCTTAAAGGGTACTAGGATGTACTAAGGCTCGATCCTCCTAGGATAATATTTTAGCATCTAACTCTACATGAATAACATTTATACATGTAACTCTAAAATATATGTACATAATTGAGAGAGAGAGAGAGAGAGAGAGAGATTCCTAATATTTACTAACTTTAAAATCAATTTAAAAACAAATATTTTTAATAATATCTTTAAGATCTTAATCTTTTCTAACATTTTCTAATATTTCTACTATGGTTAAAAATGTTTTGTAAATATTTTCTAATATTTGCTAACATTCTACTATGGTTTTCTATCATTTTCTAACATACTAAGTTACAATTTTATAACATTTGCTAACATTCTACTATAGGTTTCTAATATTTTCTAATGTATACTAATTTACAATTTTCTAATATTTTATAGTGTATACTAAGTTAAAATTTTCTAATATTTTCTAATGTATACTAAGTTGCAATTTTCTAATATTTCTAATGTATACTATGTTACAATTTTCTAACATTTGCTAACATATTCTAACATTTATACTGCGGTTTTCTAATGTTTTTTTAACATTTTACAACATTTTAATATGATTTTCTAACAGTACTACTACAAATTTCTAACATATTCTAACATTCTACTATGATTCTCTAACATACTACTATAATTTTCTAACATATTCTAAAATTCAACTACGATTTTCTAACATTTCTACAAAATAAAAATTATTTAAAACAAATAACTAACTAAAATAGATATAAAACATATAATTTACAATAAAAAATGAGAAAAATATGTGTACTTGATACTAATAATAATTAGAAGAGGTCAAAAAATCTTAGGAGGTGTTGATGTCATACTGGATGTCACTGGTTCGCTCTAAGCCCTGGGTCCACAAAATCTCCAATAGTCAATGGTGAAAATGAAATGGGTAGTCAGAAATTTATAAAAAAAAATCCAACGAATAATGGCTTCGCGTGAAGGGGGGCTTTGCAAGAATTACTCTACATGGGGTACTTCGTGTGAAGACCCCACTTCATGTGAAGTACCTTATGTGGGGTAATTTGTGTGAAGCCAATTAACCCCTTCGTGTAAAAAGGGTACTTCACACGAAGGCATCAAAAATGAATTTTTTTTGGGAAGACCGATTTCCTTCTTCCCAAAAAGTTGGACACACTATTGTCATTTCACCCGCTAGTGATATATGTAAGAGAAATTGCTTCCACCCATTTGGTAAAGTAATATGTTTCTGTAATTGTGTATTTATGACCATTAGAGGAAGTTGGTGTAATCTCTCCCACTAAGTCAAATTCCCATTTTGAAAAATGCCATGGTGAAGTCATGGGGTGGAGTTCTTGAGATGGTGCGTGAATAAGATCTCCATGTATCAGACATTGTCGACACCTTTGGACATATTTGCTAGCATTTGTCTCTATAGTTGACCAATAGTATCCCATCCTGATGATCTTCTTTGCTAAACTATTTCCACCTATGTGGGCCCCACAAATTAAAAGTGTAAGGCTCTATAGGATTATATGGAAGTGAGAGATCTTAAAAGTGTTCCATCTAGACTTATTCTATACAAATTATTAGTGAGAAGGGTGTACCTAAAGGCTTGTCGGATAAAGGGACTTATTTTGGTTTCTAGATAGGTTAGGCAATAGGTTATTGTTTTGTAGATAAGTATACACATTATGGAACTAGGGGGAATCATGACCAATAAGGACACACACTAACTTTGTTATTGGATCCTTATATGCTAGTATCATCAATTTTTCTACCATAAATTGGAATATGGTTTTAATACCTGGCATGTCGATCAAAGATGCTATAATAGCCATCACATCTGCTACTTTGTTTTGAACCCTTGGAACTTGTTCAAATATAATGTAATGAAAAGAAGCCTACAGTTTGTCCATCATCTCTCTATATGGGATCATTGTTTTGTCTTTGGTCATGTAATCATTTTTTACTTGATTGATAACCAACTGGGATCACCATAGACTCCCAGGTTCTTTATCCTCCATTGTATAGCTTTTTTTAAACTGATGGCCAGAGGTTCATACTCAACTATGTTTTTCATACATGGAAAGTTAAGTTGAAAAGACTTAGGAATTGCATCATTTGTGGAGTGATGAGTACTATTTTTTCTCCTGCAACATGGTTGGTATATGATCCATCAAATAATAGCTGCTAAACTTCTATTGTCAGATGTACTATAAGGACTGATTCATCTGGAAAGTCGAACACTATAGGTTGATGATATTGAATTGGTGCATCTTCTAGTTGATCTATAATTACCTACCCTTTGATAGCCTTTCGATCCACGTATTCTATGTCAAACTCTCTTAATATGATGACCCATTTGGTGAGTTGTCATGTTAGTGTCACTTTACTCAATAGGTATTTAAATGGATCTATGTGTGATGTGGGCTTTCTTTAATGAATGAACATATAATGTCTTTACTTTTGAGAAGCAAAGACAACTTCAAGACATGACTTTTATATTTCTGAATAATTTATCTTGTATCCCACCAATGTTTTTTTGAGGTAGTAGATGGCTCTTTCCTTTCCCTGATCATCATGTTGTGCCAAAAGAACACCTAGTGTCGATTCCATCGCTGATATATATAACAAGAGTGGCTCGCCTATAATTGGTGGCACCAATATAGGGGACTTCAATAGATAATCTTTGAAAGTTTGAAATGCATGTTTGCATTGTTCTGTCCATACAAAGATTATATCTTTCTATAATAGGTGCTGGAATGGATGACATTTATCTGCCATTTGGGTGATGAATCACCTGATAGATTATAATATGCCTTGTAGACCCCTTAGTTGTCTCAAATTTGTAGGTGGTGGCATGTCAAAGGATGGCCTTAACATTTTACAGATCTACTTCAATTCCTTTGTGTGATACAATGAATCCCATTATATTTCTAGTAGTAACTCTGAATGCACACTTCTTTGGGTTGATTCGTACCTTGTATTATTTCATTCTATCAAATATCAGACCCAAAACTTGTAGGTGAGTTTCCCTAAGTGTTGACTTGGCTAGTATGTCATCGACATAATCTAACATTGTTTTATGAATCAAATCATGAAAGATCATTGTCATTTCTCGTTGATAGGTTACACCTGCATTCTTCAGGCCAAATGGCATCAGATTCTAACAATAAGCTCCCCATTCACATGTGAGTTTCATCTTATGGTGATCCTTTGGTACAATATTTATTTGGTTATATCTTGAGAAACTGTCCATGAGTGAGAAACTGTCCATGACTGTCAATAATCATGTTGATATTTCATAGAGGAAAATCATCCTTAGGACAAGCCTTGTTCAAGTCTCTAAAATCTATGCATATATGAATATGACCATTATTTTTTGTAACTGGCACTAGATTTGATATCCAATCTACATATGGAATGGTCTTATGAATCCCGCATCTAATATTTTCTTCAATTCTACTTTGATAAGTAATCCAATGTGCAGATGCATCTTTCTTAATCTTTGTTTAACTAGTTTTACATTTGGCAACAGTGGAAGATGATGTAGTACAAGCTCCACATCCAAACCTAGCATGTTTGCATAAGACCATGAGAATTTGATTCATCTTTCTTTGAAGAAAAAAATGAATTGTTCTATTTTCTCAAGTGTAAGTGATTTATCCAAATAGATATTTTAAGGGTTCTTTTCATCCCCTAGATTGACTTCCTCTATTTATTCTTCTAGTAATACTTAATTTTCTTCTATTAAGGGGAGAAGTTCCATCTTTCCATCCTATGGCACCTCAGAAAGGTTTTCACCAAAAGATACTTCCTTTATCTTTTCTTTTTTATGGTCAGAAAGAACCTTTCGGTTTTCACTTACTAATTGTTCATTTTTTTTCTTAATTTTGTTTTTGCAATTGGAAAGAGGAGCTGCCTCCCCAAAGTATACCAATCTATCTAGGTTAAAGGAGAGTCATACCTTGTGATCTCCTGATGGTATGCCTTCTCAAAGCCCCATGAATTCTACAATGGCTTCATCATTCTCAAAAATACCTATGTCAGGTTGTCCTTGTTGGCCCCAATCCATTAAATCGGGGTAGACTAGACAAAGGTCTGTATGGGATGATGACTCAGTTTGGGTGTGAAAAACCATGATAATATTTATGACAAACTAAGAATAGGATGTAGACACACCACCTAAGGAATTTACATCAAAATTTTTATCGATATAGGGTTGATCTTCCAAGTTCATTTGGTCAAACATTTCATCAAGGTGTATGGTAGTAGTGGATCGAGGGGAATAGGTAGGAATGGGAAACTCATATTTATGGAGGGATAATCACTCATACTCATGGGAATCATTCATTCTAGAATGCTCATTAGATATGTCACTTTCCTTATCATCCTAGATATTCTAATTAAGGTTCAATTGGGAATTCGACGGTTCCACTTCTGATGGCAATAATTGTTGGAGTATACTACTGATTAGGTCATGTTCTAGATTTTTCCCTTGGTTTAATTTTGCAATATATTATTCATCTACTGGTATATCTTGGATGGTTTTACTAGTTCTATTTTGACCATAGCCTAGCCCTCTTTTTTTCTTTGTGTTTTCAATAAAGACAATTCCATTAATCCTTGTTGTCTTTCTCCAGACCAGTCTTACCATCATATCCATATTTTTGTAGCATAGTATAGCCAGCTCCATATCTATACTTGAGGTGCCTCTTGAGGATCTTGATACAACCAAGTGTTGATGTCTAGATCAAAGGGGTTTACTTCAGCTATGTCTCCCCATTTGACAAATGTGGTTGGTGGACACTTGAATAACACTGGTTCTAGAGTTTCATTTGTTTCCACCGATCAAGGAATTTTATATGATCTAGGATTTTGAGGCATGTTGGTGATAGTAAAGGATTCCTCATAATTGTACTCACCACACCCTTTGTATTTGATTGATATCTTACCTACCTTTCTTAGTATGTCCTTAGGATTAGAATTAGAAGCCAAAGGAATGCTTGCTTCTTGATTCGAAGGTACCTGATTATCTGTATAGCCTCTTATGGTGTTGCAATATTAGAATGGGTTAGGATCTCCCTCAATGATGATTTCTTCTCCATGATAGTGAAATTTGATGTTCTAGTGATAAGTTAAAGGGATAGCTTGCATTTCATGTATCCATGGCCTTCCGAGCAACATGTTATATCCTAATTGAAGGTCTAAGATTTGAAATGGAGTGTTCTTTATGACTAGCCCAATCTTGACTGGTAAGACGAGGATGCCTTTTAATGACCTTTCTTCCTTGTCATATGCCCTAATATTTATCATCCCGGTGACATCAATGCTAGATTTTGAATATCCCAAGGTTTTTATCACTTTAAGAGTACATATGTTTAACCCAGCCCCGCCATAAATGAGGACTCTTTGGATCATATGTTTATGTACTTGGATAAGAAGATGCAAGGGATCATTGTGCAAAGAATTGTGTGATGGCACATCATGGTCTATAAATGTGGTATGTTTAATAGCAACAATATATTTGACCATGGTTTAGAAATTCTCTGGAGTTATGTCCCGTGGGAGTACTACATTTTGAAGGGTTTGGTCCAAATCTTGCTTATACTGGGGTATATGCACAACAGTTCAAACATAGAGGTTCGGGTAGGTGTGCACTTTAGCTGATCTACCAAACTGGATCGTCGATTGGAATTTTAGCTGGGGTATCTGAGGTGGAAGGCATTCCTTGTAAAACATCCTTAGAATGTCATGTTGTGACAATGCATTTGGAATTGGTATCTCTGATAGTAATCATAGTAAATTGTTGTCTAAAGGATTTATGCAATTTATGGTGCTATCAAAGTTGGCATAGGTACAGTTTACTTTCTTAGAATATCCATTAGACATGGGGAATTTCCCTTTATTATGATCATTAAATGTATCATTGAAGATAGTGTGATTGGTTGTACCCTTGGATTGGGTATTTTTGACATCAATTATCCCTTGGTCGATTAGGTCTTGTATGACATTTTTCAATTGGTAGTAGTTTGATGTCTTGTGTCCTTTTACTCAATAATACTCATAAAATTCATTATTGTTCCACCACTTGGGTTTCACAGTACCATTCTTGTACTCTCTAATTTATGGTAGAGTGGTATTATTGGTTTGAATCAACATTTTCAGTGTTGATTCTATTGACTCTCCTAATAGTGTGTATTCTCATTTAGGAAAAGGAAACCTTTATGGGGTTGTGTGTTGGGTTGGTTGTCGGACACAACTGCTACTTGAGTAGTGGGTTTTTGAATCTGAGTATTTTTCTACTAAGTGTGCACCATGGGTTTTTGATTTGTCATGGGTGCTCCTTGTAATGAAACCTTGGGTTGAGCATAATCGATTTTTTTTACATCAATGACACCATCACTGGTGACATTCTTGTTCTTATTCCACCATTTGGCCTTATTTGTTGCATTCTTGTTTGTGTTTATTTGGGTAGGATCTGCAAGAATTCCTCTCTTGACCAAGTTTTTCTCACATCGAACTTCTCATTCTATGAGTTGTTTGAAATTTGGAGCGAGCTCAAGCTCTATCATGAATGACATGTATGGGATTAGGTTGTTGATGAATATGACTATTAGGTCTTGTTTGGGCACATCATACATTATTCTATTTGTAGTATTTCTCCATCTTTGTAAGGATTTAACAAAGGATTCACCATATTTTTGCTTAATATCATAGAGGTCCTTTATGTTGACCTTGCATTTGATGTTATGATGGAAGTGAAAAATAAACTTTTCAGCCAATTCTCCCCAATACTGAATGCCATGAGGTAAGTGTGAGAACCATTACATTGTTGGTCCAGCTAGACTCTTTGGAAACAAACACATTAGGTAGGTTTCATCATGTACAACTTAATTGCAGCTAGCAAAGAATTCCCTGATATGCTCTACAAGATTGGTATTGCCTCTATGTTTGTCAAATTTAGGCACTAAGAAGTGTGTGGGAAATGGTGACATGTGCAATGAGTGATAAAATGGGTACAAGTACAAGTCCTCTATTGTGTAAGACTTGGTTTGTCCCTAATTTTGCATGTCCATCATTTATGTTTGTAGATTTTGCACTTGTTTTATCATCATATCTTTTGGAGATTAAGGAACATTCCCGACATTGAATCTCTGTGTCGTGGTTGGTATAAGGCTTCACCTTTGAGTTCCTTATATTAGGAAATATGATCTCCTTGGGATTTGATATTGATTTCCCAGTGTGTTATTTTTATATTTGGGGATCTGATTGGTCCAAGGTTGATGTTTCCATTGTTATTTTTGTGGGGATCCTTGTTGGAATAAAGGTGTAGCCTTCGGTGGATGTTGAATGAATGTTAGACCTATAGAGATCGATTTGTGTGGTTGGGAAGTATTAAGTCTAAAGCTAGTAGGGATAGACTGCAGTGTCTGAGTAGTTGCAAATGGTTTATTTCTCATTTGGAGAATTGATGATATAGCTTGGGTGCTTGAAATGAAAGGCCATGAGGAAGATTATTGAGATAAACTGGTAACCATGGGTGCACTTAGTTGGGATCCCATCATGTTTTGGGTGGATGATGCACTATCTTGATTGGCTGAGCTAGTTTGGGTAGACATAGTCTGCGCTAATGTTATGGTTTTTGATGATGGAAAAGATAAGACTTGAGATATCACAAGATTCATTTGAGAGTATTGAGTTGTGCTTTGGCCTACTAGTGGGTTTTTAGGCCATATCGTTGATACATTGAATTTAATGGGGAGATTGAATCCCTTTTTTATCAACATAGCTAGAAATATTTTAGGGTTTATTTCCACAAAAACATCAAACACTTGCATGGAATAAGCATCTTTCTCTATGTCTTTGAGTTCTTCCTCTATGACATCTTGAAATATAGCTGGTCTATAGAAACCATGAGGAATTGTAGGTGCATTCTCAATGTATAGAGTGAGATTAGTGTTTTTGAATGGGTCATCCTCTTTCTCTTTTTCCCACGGTGGAAACTACTTAATGTAGGATTCATCTGGTTGGGTTCTATCCTTTGACCTAGTATAAGGTCTTCCATAAGGTGTGAAAGACATGGTGTTATCTAGGTTTTGAACCAAAATGAGTGATATAAAGTGAAAAAAGGGGATAATCTCTCAAGGATAGTCCGAGTACCTATTTTGACAAGGGTAATTCTAAGAACAAATTTTGATTTCTCTTGATCTTAGAGATTGGGTAAGATATTGATTCTGACTCTTTCCTTAGATGAGACAAGGTCACTGATAAAGATTGATGAAGTTGAGATAATAGGATCAAGATATTCTAAATCAAAATTTTTGAATTATCAATGGTAAACAATAGCCAAATTGACAAAGAGGGATGATCCTAGATATTTTGAGATTCACACTAATTCATTTTTATTTCATTAGATGTGTACACCCACCTTTCACACAAAATGGAAAATATCTTCCAAGGTTTCAAAATGATAAAAATGTTGAGTTCTGACAGAGGAATCTAATTTGTCCTGATAGAATGAAAGCACAGGTCTATAGATTAATTGCGGTAGAATTATGTCGATTATAGTAGAATAAAAGGTCAATTGAGGTAAACTCTCAATGATTGTGGCAATAAAGAGATAATTGCGGCAATAAAGGACTTGATTGAGAAAAACTTCTATCAATTGCAGAAAATTTTTGTCAATTGTGGCAAAGTGTGTCAGCCTTGAAAAATGATTGCAGTTTGGGAATCTGTCTAATAAAATGATATTTTTGTAAAAATGATTTGATTTTGGAATAGAATTTGGTTGAAACCCTAGACTTTGAACATGTTTGGCTCATTTTGATAGTGTGAGATGTTGGTTTTTCATTTTGAGAACTGATCACACAAGCAAGCATAATAGACAAAGTATTTTTGAAGATCCAAGAATAAAAAGTGTATGTTCTACAACTTTTCCAAGTTGCAATGTTTTCACGTGGTCAAAATAGAGACAGACAAATTAATCTATGGTCAGTTTAGCTGCAAGATGCAATATTATAGTCCCAATGCTTTTGATGTTCATCATCTCACACAACAATTGTCACGCTATTAGGACATGAAGATCCATGATGTAGGTGCCCATCTTTTTTCCTTTCCCAGATATTGTTTCCATGCTAATGAAGATCTATTTCATCAACACAATATCCTGGAACACATATGTTGGGAATCTTGGGGGAAATTATGCAACCCCTTGCACTATAATAAGACACTTGTTCGGAGGTGAAATGGGTAGGTCTCCAATTAACCAAGCTATATTAAGGTTCATGGAGCCTATCCAATTGATTTGTAAATGTGTGACTCACTTAAGAGCCTAGTTGACCATGTTGGATACTTAGGGATACTTCACCCGACCCAAGCTATCATCAACACACCTCGCTTGAGCTTGGCTAGATATAAGACAGAGCTTTGGCCCACATATTTTTTATATACTGATCAGAAGGATTATTGATTTAAGTTCGTCCTCTAAGGAAGAAGTGCTTTCCCTAGAGAGGCCTCTCTAAAAACTCTAAAGGTTGTTATTATGGAAGATTGTGCAAGCGCATCAAAGACTCAAGACACAAGGTTAATCATTTAAAGCACCAAAATATCAAGTGTGAACTGAGCTATCATCCATACATGCACGCAAGTTCAATTTTAATCCCAAACAAAATTATGATTTCTTGTTCAATTTTAGATGCACCAAATTCAAAGATTATTTTCCTTGTTCAATTGTTAACCACGTGCCAATTTTAAGCACCAAATCAAAAAAGTGAGATTGTGATGTTTTTCATACACTTTTATATTTTAAGCATCAAAAAGACAAATGAATTAATTTTAGTTTTCTTTGTTAAAACTGTTTCCATGTCACAAGCTATCAAGAAAATATTAGTACCAAAAAATCCTAACAATCAAAATTAATAATACCCAGAAATGCCTGGATTATTAAGACCATTAAAGATCATGGTAACTTTGTATTTGAATGCAAAATGCTTGAGAGAATCAATATACCTGTTAAAGGATTCACCTTGATCTTTAGCTATGATTTCCAAGGTTGTCTTTCATTGCATGTAGTAATGAGAGACTCTTCTTATGGATGCATTTCATGACCTAAACCTTAGGGTGTGTCTGATAATCCCTTTTTACATATGTCATTTGTTCATTCCCAAATGGAAACCAAGAAAAAACTAGATCTGATTAACAATATTGATGAAACAAAGAAATTGAAAAATAATTCTGACAGTTGAGAAATATGATCTATAATTGTGAAATTATTCTTTCAGATGCAAAGTTCTTTTGTCGAATGAGGGACAATTCTAGCAATTGCAAAATAGATCTGTCAATTGCGAAACATTTTTGGCAATTGTAAAATTATCCAGGTGATTATGAAATAAAGCTGACGATTGCAAAATTTGTATGTCAATTGTGAAATAGTGCCTGAACCAGAGACTAGAAAATGATAGAAATTGATTATGAAATACAATAAGAAATTGAAAAATAATAGAGATAAATTGTAAGCAATAGAAATACAATAAGCAATTGAACCACACACTACTCCTTGAAGCAACAGTCGCCAAAACATCAATCTAGAAGAATTATAGCTCTGTAAGCACACTAGACTAATGCATCTCAATTCATCTCTAGGCTTACCTCAGAGATACTCAAAACTATCCTTTGGCAAGGGCTTCATGAATATATCTACAATTTTCTCTTTAGTAGATACATACTCCAATCTGACTTCTTTCTCACCGATTATGTATCTTAAGAAATGATATTGATAGAAATATTCTTTATCTTTGAATGCAACACATGGTTCTTTGAAATATTGATAGCACTTGAATTGTCACATTATAAATAAATTGGCTCATCAATAATCACTCTGATATCTTTCAACATTTGTTTCATCCATGCCACTTGTGTATAATTAACAACAACAACAACATACTCAAAAAACTGATCTCTTACCCAAAAAGAATGCTCCACCACTAGTGTTTTTCTTATCATCCACATTACCTACTTAATCAACATCAGTATATGAATTTAATGTGTAATCATCATCTTTACCATACCATAAACTATAATTATTTGTTCCCTTCAAGTATCTTAATATCCTCTTAATAGAAGCAACATGTGATTCCTTCAGTTCTGATTACAATATAGCAATAATGCAAACAACATTCATAATTTTTGGTCTAGTTTGTGTCAAATATAACAGTCCAAGGATCATTCATTTGTATCTAGTCTAATTTTCATTTGTATCATCAATATTTTTCAATTTACAAATAGTAATCATAGGAGTACCAACAAGTTTTGAATCTTCCATACCAAATTTCTTCAATAATTCATTCACATACATAGACTAAAAAATAAAAATACCATTATTTGTTTGTGTAATTTTCTATCTAAGAAAGAACTTCATCTCACCTATCATAGACATCTCAATTTATTTTTCATCTCATCAAAGAATTCCTTACTTAGCTTTTCATTTCCACCAAAAATTATATCATCCACAAAGTCTTCAACAATCAAAATATTATCATCAACAATTTTGAAGTACAAGTTATTGTCAATGGTTTCTCTAGTGAAACCAATATTTAATAAATACTTGTGTAATCTCACATACTAGGATCTAGGATATTTCTTTATTCCATATAAATTTTTCTTCAATCGGAAAACCATGTCATCTTCACCATTCAAGGAAAAACCATCTGGTTGCTCAATGTAGAATTCTTTTTCCAACTCTCCATTCAAAAATTTAGAATTAACATCCATCTGATATACTTTGAAATTTTTGTAAGTAGCATATGCAAGAAACATTCTTATAGCTTCAATTCTAGAAACAATAGAAAAAGTCTCAAAATCAATACCTTTCATCTGATAATATCTCTTACAAACAAGTTTGGTTTTGTTCTGAATCACTTCACCATCCTCATTCAATTTCTTTCTGAATACCCATTTATTACCAATGACATTCTTGTCCACAGGTCTAGGAATAATAATTCATGTCTTATTCTTCTCAATCTATTACAATTCTTCTTCCATAGCTTTGAACCAACTTACATCTTTACATGCTTCAACAACATCTTTAGGTTCAATCTTAGAAATCAAACAATTTTCATTTCTAGCAATCCTTCATCTAGTTTGAACACCTTTGTTTCTATCACCAATAATCTGATTCTCTGAATAATTTAGCTTTACATACCTCAGAGTCATTGAATTTGCATTTGTAGCTGACTCTTGTGTTTCCAACTTTTCCTCATCTCCAACTTCTTCATTATGTTCTACCGATCCATTCTAATTTTGATTATGATTATGTGCTTGCACAATCTGACTTCCTTCTTCTTTATCTGATTCATAGCTACAAGATCTAACTAGTTTCTGAAAGCTTTCATTCACTTTCACATTAACACTCTTAATAATCTTTCTCATTCTATCATTGTAATATTTGTATGCTTTGATCTTTGTAGAATAGCCAAGAAATATTCCTTCATCACTTATAGGTTCAAACTTTCCTAAATCTTCATCTTTCTTAATTTAACATTTTCTTCCAAAGATTTTGAAATAATTCACAGTAGGAATATGACTATACCAAAGTTCATAAGTAGTCTTACCAGTACCATGCTTGGTATAAACTCAGTTCAGTGTGTAAATAGAAGTGCTAACATCTTCTATCCAATAGATCTTTGAAATGTTTCCTTCAATCAGCATGATCCTTGCAATATAAAGAATTGATCTATTCCTTCTCTTTGTAATTTCATTCTACTATTGGTTCCATGGAGCAGACATATGTCTCTCTATTCCATTCTCTTCACAATATACATCAAACTCTCTAGATGTAAACTCTCTACCTTTGTCAAATCTCAAACATTTTATCTACATACCTATCTCAATTTCAACCACAGCTCTAAAGATCTTGAATTTGTCAAATGATTCATAAGTTTCTTTAAAAAATGTAACCCACATCATCCTTGAATAATCATCAACAAATAGAATAAAGTATTTATCTCCATAGTAACTTCTAGTCCTAGTAGGTCCTCATAAATTAGTATGTACCAAGTCTAATAATCCACTCAAAGAATAGGTCTTACTTTTTTAGGTAGATTTAGTTAGCTTTCCCAATTGACATTCCTTAACCATCGCATTAGCAAGATTCAACAATAATCACAAATATCTTATATCATTTGCAGTGCTAATCTTCACAATGTTATCAAAGTTTACATGAAAAAATCTATTATGCCACAACCAACTATCATCAACATTTGCAATCAAACATCTATTCTCTGAATTGTTCAAATGAAATACATTAACTATGATATTTGTACCTGATGCAATCTCAATTCGAGTGCTTCTAATGATTTTGCACATTCCATTCTTGAATTCCAAGTGATATCCCTTTTCAACTAACTATCCAATACTCAAAAGATTATTCTTTAAACCTTCAACATACAAAACATTAGGCCAATTAATCTTACCATCAAATGTAATTGAACCTCTTCCTTTGATCAAACATGGAGCATTGTTACAAAATCTAGCAACACCCCCATCATAGCCTTCAAGCTTCACAAATTTCCTTTTATCTTCGGTCATGTAATGTGAACATCCACTGTCAAAAACCATGTCATATCTCTTATCAACATGTGAAACCAAGTCTTTTCTCTTCATTAGGATTCTCATCTTTAATATAAATGAATACAATCTCACCTCTACTCTTTTTAGATTCAAATAAATTATTCCTTCATCAACAATATACTATCATTTCTTCTGAAATTTATGTCTAAATTTCTTATGCTTGTACTTAGGCTCTTTGTTAAGACATCTAGAAGCAATGTGACCAATCTTATTACATGCAAAACACTTCAAAGGAAACTTTCCTTCATACTTACCAGATCCCTTAGGTATCATCTTTGCAAATAGGGATTCAAGCTCTTCAAGCTCTCTTTCCCCTTTCTCAAAATTTTCCCATTCCTTAGCATATTTACCAAGCTTAGATGAACTTTCACTAGGGTCATATATTTTCTTATCCTTATAAATAGTAGTTTTAAATGTAGATTCAACTTTAGGAAATTTATCTTCAAATTCACTCATTTCAAAAGCATATTACTTACCGACCAATGTATCTCTTATCACAGTAGACACCATTCTAATTTCTTCAACAACAACAACTTTTGATTGTAAGGAGGAAAGGATCTTAGAATTTTAGAAATAATCTCCTCTTCCTCCAATTTTCCACCAATGCATATGATTCCACAAACAAGGTCAGTGATCTAACTCACATACATAGTAATTTTCTCATCTTCGCTCATCCTTAATGATTAATATCTTCCTATTAGGCTTTGTAACTTCACTTGCTTCACAAACTTGTCTCTTTAATATAATTTCTCTAACTTTTCCCATACTTTATGTGCAGTCTCCAATCCTAGAACTTTTGTATACTCAACATATGATAAGCCACTCTTTAAGGCTCTATAAGCTCTATTATTAATCTCATATTCTTTCTTCTCATTAGGAGTCACAATAGCAATATCAGTAGGAGGCTTGTAATATTTCTTTGTAACAACCCAATGTTCTTCACTAAGACATCTCAAGTATGTAATCATCTGATCCTTCCATATAGTGCAATTTTTTCCTTCGAATCTCAGACTATCCTTCTTAAAGGTCGACATCCTAGATCTCCTCAAGAGGTCAAGATTCTAAAAGAGGACACTAGATTTGATACTAATTGTTAGACCTTAAGAAGCACACACACACAACTAAGAGGAGGTGAATCAGTTGTACCACAATATCAATAAACTTTAACCAACTTATAAAATTTAATCTCAAATATGAATGATAAACATGAAATAAAGATCTCAACATAATAGAAAAACATAACACCAATATTTTTGACGTGGAAACTCTTTTAGGGGAAAACCACAGTGGAGATGGAACCCACAAGATGAGTGCACTCAGTAATAAATATTGTACCATGTTAGGATTATTACAAAGGGGAATGCACATGCATTCAAGCACACTTCCTAGAGCTCACTGTTCAAACACAATTACAACAAGGCTCACTATCTTACAACACAATCTGATTACAGATCAAGGAGGACTTACAGTCCAAACATTTGAATTGACTAATATCATCTATTATGCCAAAATAGTTCTAATGAAGCATACATATATTTAACTTATTTCATGAGATTCCACTCATACCTCTTCATACAACATCATATAAATCATTTATCATACATTTGTATATCATTTCTCTTCTCTTTTCTCTTCTCAACAATAAATTATTACATCCTTAAATAAAATTCATCAACTCCTCTCAACTAGGTCATCCAGGTACCTAATGACAAACAAATAATAAATTAGAATTCAATCCTCAATGAAATCCATTGAATATCAGTCAAGACATTGCAATGATCTATATCAAAGTCCTTGAACATGCGCAGATCCACCAATCACACTCTAAATCTTCACATCAGGTTGGCTAAGAACAAATGAAGAACACCAATACATTACATGAAAATCATGCAACCCAATCATTTAAACCAATGCAAGCCAACAACATGATCAGAACATGATCAGGAACATCAACAAGCAATATTAAGTACCTCAGTAACCTTAGCATCATCATGAAATCAAGATCTAAATCCATCTCTACATTATTCATCAACAATAATATCTGCAACCTCTGTTACTCAAGAAATATAGCTTGCCAGCATCCAAATTATGAACTACTCGATTTGAGGATACATATGCACGTCCCAAACTCACTACCAGGTTAGCAACCAACAAGTCTTCAACACCAATCCATACCAATCCAAAACTAGAACTCGGTCATTTCCTAGACAACCAAAATACTAGAGACAGGTAAATGAGTCTTAACTCTCTCAAAAAACTATTCTAACTTTTACAAACATACATGCATCAACTACATACATCTCAGAACACAATTGTATGATCGCAACTGTAGGTATTCTATTTAGTATCTGTACCAATAAATTCAACCTCACTGAACATACCAAGAGCACTATCTTCAACAATAGAAGTATGTTGATATCAATGGTACAATGTTAATGCCAACATATATGAATAATTAGAACAACATCTCAGAAATATCCAACAAAAAATAGGATAAGCGACAAGCTTCAAATTATTTACAATCACACCTTTTCATAACTAAACAGTCACCATAACAACCTTCAAAATAAGACATGTCACATTAACAAAAGTGAAAATATAACTAGCGCAAAGGAACATTATGATTGAAATGAGGGAACAATGACCCCAAGATCTAATTCATTGTGTAATCTTTCACCAAATTTCTCTTTTTATTTATATGCTTATTCTTTCCTCTAGGACCCCTTTATGATAGGCTTCAAATACTCATCAACCCATTACAAAATCTGAACATAAGTTGGTCATTGGTGATGGAGGATGTATGACATGTTGAAAAAGTGATCTTTCCATTTCTTACTGGTTATATCCCTGACTTGAATCACAAACTTTGTGAATCTATTTTCTATTACCACAACTACATCCACAAACATGTTGAAACTCTTGAAGCTAAAATCTTTATCATCTTTCAAATGAGATATGAATTTTGGAACCATGTCATTAAAAACTATCTTCCATTCCTCTAGACTCTTGACATGACCTTCTTTATCAACAATTTCAAGAATTCACAAATGTTTAATGGTATGGAAGGAGGATATTTTCTCTTTTATTCTCTCTTCCTCTTTCTCTATATATCCAAAATTCTTTTATGACTGCATCGATCATTTCCTTTGTTTCCTTTATCTCTTTAGGTGCATCTAGATCTCTTTGAGTAACTTCACTAAGCTTGATTAAATCAAAATAAGAAGGCTTCCATCTCCTATAAATCTCTTTCAGTTGTGGCTTATGTTTATCAAATGTTGCCAACGTGTCTAATAAAACCTGATAACTATCATATGCTTCATCACATTTACTGATCACTAGATCAACCCTATGTGCCAATATTTGTTTCATAGCATTTAGTCTTTGTCTGGGAATTTCTTGTAAAAGACACTCATTTGTACTTCTGAGTTGTTCATTTTTCTCTTCACATTTTTTTAGCTTTTCTTTTGACACTTCATCATGTGTGGAAAGTGGATCTTTATGCAGTACCAAATCTTTTCTTTGGTCACTACCTTTCAATTCTTTTATCTCCTTTTGAAATCTTTCCCTTTCAAGGTATAATTCATTGATAACTTTATTCATTTCCATTTCCCTATTTTGAGTCTTCTCTAGTTTCTCCTACATGTGCTTGACCTGATCTTTGTTAAACATTTCCATATGCATTAACTCTAAAGGAGATACCAAGGGATTCATGTTCTCTATTATTTGAACTATGGTCATTCCATCATTTCCTTTCACAATATCAAGAATTTTGGGCTTATGACGGCCTTTGAAACTCACCCATGTGGCTAAAGTCTCAGTCTTGGGGTTATACCTTGATCCAACTATCTTTTCATCAGTATCAAATTCGGAAAAAAATGTGGACTCAGATTTTTTTTTGACTTGGTCTAAAAGAAATAAATGTTGAAGGGTAAGCCCTAGAACAATCATCATGTCACTCTTCTTTACCGTCTCTTTGGCCTCCTCCAAGGTGCAATTTATCTCATCAAGATTAAGCTCCTTGAGTGTTTGATTAATGAATTCCTCGTGATTTGACTATTCCACTCCCATCATATTTAATTTCTTCCTTTCTACACAAATTTTCATTTTCATCTGTATCCAAAAATCATTGAATTCTCAAGTTTCAATAAATTTTTCATCCTCAATAAATATTGCTGATATAACTTCCTTTTCATCCATGAAATTAATAGGTTCCTCTTCTTTCTAAAGCTGAGAATTATAACCATGAACTTCATCCTAAAATACCAATGGAGAACTAGGCATTTCCACTTCTTTATCATTACCAAGTTCTCTGAGTGCAATAGCTACCTCTTCAGTATCTCCTTCTCTTTTTGAGTCATCATGGGGCACAATAGGTGCCACTTCTTCTTTCTTTTTATTTTTAGGAGGGGAATTTTTTGCATCATCAAAATATTAATCATGACTAATTAAATTTTTATGCCTTTTAGGAGGAGAAGGCTTAACCTCTGGTGGAACATCACATGTAGATTTTCTAAATAATTTTTAAAATCTCTCAAACACAATTCCATTATTATCATCTCATTGGTTTGATGATGGTGAAACTGTGGCAATCCCTTTTGTTGTCTTTTATCTTCTACTTTCTTCATTATGTTCCATTTTTTCATGACATCTAAAGGATTCATACAATTTAGGGTAATATCTTCAGTTATGT
Source organism: Thuja plicata (assembly GCA_018584345.1). NCBI lineage: Eukaryota > Viridiplantae > Streptophyta > Pinopsida > Cupressales > Cupressaceae > Thuja > Thuja plicata. The sequence continues at coordinate 681,553 of MU227710.1, read as the reverse complement.
CTATTTGATGTTTAAACCATTTGATGAAGACCTTAATGTGACCTTCAGATTCATAGGCACTTTCCTTTCCATCTTTAAATTGATATGCTCCCTTTAAATAACTCTAAAATTGTTCAATAGAACCATAACCAATAGAAAACCCTATGAATTTGACCACATGGGGCACACAAATTCCATTTTTCCTTGGTTTATTTAATTCCCTTTCAAACCACATCAACTTCCAAATAAACTCTAGAAAATCAACTCTATCAAAAACAAAAACTGGTAGTTTATGAGGGGCCTTCTTGCACCCATAAACTCTAATACGATTGTGATCACTCTTATAAATACAAATAGCAAAATTATGGTTGTAACCATTCTCGGGACCATGTTCTAATGGTAACGCAACCCTTATCTTAAGATAAATCCTTTCCATCTACAGCCCAAGTGCCCTCAATATCCACACAATAAATGAGTCATGAAAATTGTTGTAATTACAATCTCTACTGTTCTTATCCCACACCCTACACCATAGCTGAACTAGGAGTATGTTTCCTTGATCATCCACCATGGTCAATTTCATGATCTTCTACCATGGTCAATTTCATGAAGTGTCTGAACACATTAGTATTTTGGAACAAGATTAGATGGCACAACAGAGAATAATTTTTAAATGTTCTACTAGTCTTCCAGTAGACTAACTAGTTGTGTAAAATCTGTTCAATCTTAGTAGCAATACCAAATTCTAGGTTGACATTGGGATTCTAAATTCTCATTATCATATACATCAGATATATTGGAATTCTTCCTCTATGATCATCTCTATAAAATTGGCACCACCTATGATATATTTTCTGAAAGAAATCCATAAATTCTTTTGTAGAAAATGGAGATTTACCAATCACCATCATTGGTTTGTTATTATGTCCCCTCTTCCTGAAATATGATACCTCCTACAACCCCATACTCCTTATCATCCTTTCATAGTCCACTGGGTACCCATCCCTACCAATTATGGTGAGTGCTTACTATTCAAACCAAAACATTCAGTGATACATGATTTAGAAACAACAAGAATTAGGTTTTCCTCTACCCCTCTGACTACTCTGCTTCCTTGTTTATAATTACAAGACAAATGATCAATAAGCTCAAAATATATGAACACATTTTCACAATAAATGTTTCTAGGTCAAGCTTCTAGGGGTTATACCTAGGAACTTTCTAATCCCTATTAATATATAAATACCAAAATAGGGACCTACGGGTATGTGGTATATTAGCATCTTTACATTTAGACAAAAAATCCTAGAAAATGACATTCATTCTAGTATCAACAAACCTAGGCAACACATCTAGGAGGGATTTTTGTAAAGGGACTTTCTATACCTCACCCTTTTCTTCCTCTTTAACCTTTCTCTTAGGAATTTTAGAAAATAAAGTTCGAGTTGCAAGTAGAAAGGTTAAATTACTAATTTTTTCCAAGCCTTCTACAACTAACGAAAAAATTATTCTCACCACTTTGCTTTCATCTACACAAATCCTCAAATTTTTATTATCACTTGTGTTGTTTTGATTCATGAACTAGATTATTTAATTTTGAGCTCATAAGCATTTAATTCCCATCTCACTTCTACATGTCTATTCTATCACTTCGTCGAAATAATGACGAACTAATTTTAGTACCCCTTTCGCTACTTCACAAATGTATTTTGTTAATATCCATGAAATGGCGACCATTTAACCAATTTGCAAGTGTAAAATATGCTCTTTGCAAAATAGCACTAGGTTTTCTATTTCAAAATGGCTATGACTTCACCATTTCACAACAATAGTTTGTGAAAGTGACTTCACCATTTCACAACAATAGTGGTTCTCCATTTCAAAATTCTTATTTTTTGTCTTTGCAAAACAGTGATGGGTTTTCTATGTCGCAACTCTTTATTTTTGTCTTTTCAAAACAATGATGGCTTCTCTATTTTGCAACTCTTGTTTTTTGTCTTTGCAAAAAGTGATGACTTCACTATTTCACAAGCCTAGTTTTCTATCTTTGCAAAACAACAAACAATGTATGTGTTAGCACTGTATTTTTAAAATTTTCCTCATGAAAATTGAGAAATGGCCTTTCTCACATTTTGATTTTGAGGACTTTCAAATTTTTGAATTTTGAATGTTATGGTTTTTGGGCTTCTAAGTCCTTGGTAAATTTTCCCCTTTTTGTATTGTCATGTAGTCTCAAGTGTTAAGTCATGTTGTTAGTTAAAGGCATGAGTGTACAATAAAAGAATGATGTTAGCCTTTTCATGTAGTCACGAGCTCTATCATGGTTATTTCTTTAGCATCATGAGTATGTGAGTGAAGAAAATGTTATGTTTTTGCTGGGTTGCAAGTGGTTGGCGATTAAGGTATTTTAGTCCATGAGTGTGTGACATAGTTTAGTCTGAGGTTTAGATGGTCTCATCGCTCACTCACTTTATTAACTAACCCATAGCATTTTGAGTTGCGAGTAAGAAACGATTATGTTTGCAGTTATCTTTATGGTTATCGCATACTTGCGGAGGTCAAGGTCAAGTTAAGTTTTATTCTGCAAGCTCATGACTGAGATGTGTTTGGATGAAGATCAATGGTTATCTCTTACTCATGGATAATAAAGGAATATTCCATATGGAGCTTCGAGTGCATGACTAAAAGGCTTAATGGGATGGACAGTCCTTTCTTAATCTCTATGTTGGTGCTCAAATGAACATATTGGATTTCCTATGGACTTTCCAATCCAATGATGGGAAAGCCAAGTGACTTGGCCAACTAACATGTTTCAACCAAGGCAAGGTTGAAACTTCTAAAATTCTAGCTCTGCAAAACCAAGGCTGGTAGGCCTATGCCTTGACTTCTCCTTCAAGGCTTTTTATAGCAGATGAGACACACTTCAAACCCCTCTCTCTCAAGGGTGGAAAGGTACTTTGAAAGAAATAAAATAATAATCAATACAACATAAAATTGTTGAAATTAAATGCTTTGTGAGTATTTGTAAGAGTGCTTTGTAAGAATGTATAAATAAATGAATACTAGAATATCTCAACAACTCAAAACAATAAACTAAATGACTATATCCAACAATGAATTAGATCAGTTCCTATATCAACTAGAACAAATAGAGTCAATCCAAATTCAATCCTATGTACAACTTTGCAAGACAATATCAATACTCTCAACTATTTGAATGTTTTGCATGCAGAGAAGATTAAGTCTATTTATATCTTTGTTAGTTCAAATTAATTTAACTCCTATGGTTGGAAGACCAGTTGAACAAGAAGCCAAAAAATTAACTTCTCACAAATTCCTTGATGATGAAAAAATGATATAAGACATATAATATCTGTACACAAGCATATATAAAATACAAATTGAAATTCCTTCAATAATTGAAAAGAAATAACTGAAATGGATTGAACCCTTTTACCACAAGTGAGATAGAAACACTTATTTTTTATTGATTTTGAGAAAATAGTACATTTGAGTCCATGTTGCAGTTGTGATCAAAACTAGAACAAAAATAATGTAGATTGTAACTCCTTTCACATGGTCTTGGAATCCCTATTTATATAAAGTCCAAGGGATGCATACAAGCTTCAGACTAATGTGTCTCTTGATAACTAAAACCTAATCCTAAGATCAACAACTGAACATTAGTTACAATAAAGATATGATTAATCATCCTTGTCTGAAAAATAGTTATCAACGAAAAGAGATCAGAATAATGGTCACTAACAAATCAATTGTGATTTGTTAGAGGCAATTTAGAATAATAATTTTGTGTTAAGACCTCATGGTACTTCAACCCATATATTTTTGTCTCTGATAATGGATGTATTTCCTAGGGAGTCGAATAGCTTTATCATTTTGAACATGATGAACTATAACTGATTGAATGTATGAAGATGATAAGTTGGTGATCACCAAACTACAAAAGTAAATGCAAGACATTCAATCAGTTAATGTATTATATTTTCATTGATTTCAACTTGATATAATCTTATTTTTCATACACATATTGTCATAAAACTCAAGAGCTAAAAGAGACAAAGTTTATGTTATCGGTAAAATATAAAAATCCAGTATACACCGAGTGACAGTAAACACCAAGTGACAGTAAACACTGACAAACAGTGCACACAGATGGATAGTATAAACCGAGCATCACAGTAACTGAGAAAGTGTTACTGAGCCAGTTTCACTAAGCAGTTCATAGATATACTGAGCATCGCAGTAACCAAGCATAACTAAAGTTATTACCAAGGACAACTGGAGTCAATTACTAAGATAACTGAAGTTAATCACCGATCAGAACTGAAGATAAAGAAGGACAAAAACACTTAGCTGGAAGGAACTATATTTAGATTTAACTGATTGATTGCTTTATTCTTAACGATCGGTTGAACTAAAGCAAAGAAGAGATTTAAATCACATATAACAAGGAAATATTTTTGGAATAAAATTGATTAAGAAGTTTAAAGCACAGATTAAAGCAAGCATGGCAAATTTTACGAATCAAGAAGTGATCTATGATGAAGACAAGGAGATTGAATGGCTAAATCATGTCTATATAAAGAGACAAATAATTTCATTATAAAAGAGGAATGTTGAATATATTCTGGTGAAGATAGAAGTCTTCATGCAGATCTTATCATACGGGATGAAGGACAGAGCCAAGAAATTCTGTAGACACCGAGCAACAGAAGCAAGAGCATTCACCGAGAAAAAAGAACAAAGAGGGGAGGGAGAAAAGGAATTGAAGAGCATATTGATCAGAGAGGTATTATTGGACTAACAATAGATCTGAAAATTTGCAATTTAAAGTTGCATTAATTAACAGATCATTTATTATTTCATTTTAACCATTGATTCATAAAATCTCTTAACCGGGTTGGATTTAACCATCCTTATTATATTGAGATACTCAAGAGTATTAAAACATTTTTTTGTTGACAACATAGTGAATTCTAGGTCAAAAGAAAAACTATTAGTTTTGAATCCTCTAACAACATCGCACTTAACAGTGTGTTTGTAACCTTTAATAGGGTTGGCTCTTCATCGAGCTCATTTCAGAAGAGTGAAAATTTTGGGTTACCGTCCCAAGTGGTTTTTCCCTTAACAAGGTTTCCATGTTAAAAATCCACGTGTCAAATGTGTATTTCTTTCATTGCATTGATATTTTGCTTTACACATTACTAAAACTAGACTGGTCGGTAAACACTAAGTTTAATTGTTGCTACTGAGTAAAAGCTAGAAAAGATAAACAATATATCTTACTGAGCAGTTTATATTTGTTAAGAATATTTAAAGGCATACATCTTGTAGGACTGGAAGATAAATGAAGGTATTATATTTGTGATATAAGTTCAAGTTGGATGATTGGAATTATTTTTAAGGCCACTGGTTCACCCCCCCTCTCAGTTATTCTAATAGAACATGCACATAGACCATCTTCTGTTACCATATATCTTCATAATAATTCCTCACAATGTGTATGCATGTCTTTATCTTCCTTAGTATCTCATGAAGATCACATAATTCTATCGATAGATGGATCTATGTTTCACCACCTTCGAAATATTGCATGTCAATAATGTATCAAACAATACATAAAAACCGTAAGAGATATAAAATATAATTAAGAGAAATAAGCATTAAAGATAACTCCCTATCGACATAATCACTCAGACTTAATGCTTCTTCATCCGTTGAAGACACATGGCATCATTGCATAATGCCTTGATGAATAAGAGTTGTGCATCTCCACTTTGAGGGATTACGCCTACTGTTGATGCTTCCCGCAATTTAACAAATGATCGTGTCACTTTAGAGTTTGTGGGTCTAGGACACGTGTTGGCTAGGCATGATGCCTTAAAGCTAAAAAATCTGCATCTCTACCTTTGATTCATTACGCCAACCATATATCATCATCAAATTATCTACTACTTAATCTTTGCTTGTTGTTAAAACTCGTTCATCTTTTGATCTTGATTAAAATACAATTAAACCCATGTACAAAATGATGAGGCTTTAGTATCCCAAACTTTAATCTGTCTTGAAATCTGATGTGAATCCTTATCACCTCACTTGACCAATCAAATTATTGCCATCTAGATCCCTCCTGTCATATTGCCTCTAGCCTCAGTGAGTCTAGGACATGTTTCAACATTGTGTGTTCCCTTAAAGGTTAAATATCATTCACCTATCATTTAAGGTATCATGTTGGCCGTAGATCCTTGCTGAGTGTTAACAGTCAATCATCACATCTTCACTTTTTAGAACCTGTGGGCCCAAGACACACGTTATCATCATGCATTTCCTTGATGAATAAAGGACAAGCATCTTTTCTTTGAGGAATTGCGCCTGTCGTAGATATTCACCAAGGTTTAATCATTTATTTGCATTCGTATACTCATATTTTGTGGGTCCAAGACATGTGGCTATCAGGCATGATGCCTTAATGGATAGATAATGTGCATCTCAACTCTGAGGTATTGAGCCAACCGTCGGATGTATCATGACTTTCTTGATGTTTAAGTAACTTTGACCTCAGTCAAGAGAGATCTAAATGGAGACCTGTCGGCATCACACAATGCCTTAATGAGTAAAGGGAATTCATCTCTCAATCAAGGGAATATGCCAACCGTCGATCTACACTGAGGTTTAACCATTGGATGGATCAACGTAAAAGTATGAAGAAAATAAAAAGACCGTGAAAAGACAAGTAATGACTATGTTTATGAATTTAATTATGAATATGTAGGCCAAAAAACATAAGAATAATGTAATATATGAAATATAAATAGACATAAGAGATAAATAAAAGCATATATGAACACATAGAAAATGAAATCATAAATGATGAATACAAAGGATACTTCCCTGAGTCATTTTCATGTGCAAAATTGATCTGCAAATTTGGGTTCCACCAGTGACTCTTTCTCGGGATGTGTGCTCATACTTGAAAATAGCAAGATCCTATTTTTCTCTGGAGAACTAGAACACAATAGAAATAAAATAACAACATCAAAGAAAATAAAATAAAACTTAATAAAAATGTAGAGTTATAAATACTCCCAGTTTTAAGAGAAGAATGCTTTTAAATACTAAGCATGAGTTGGGAATTCTTGAACATGACCTTTTGTGTCTTTTAACAAATAGCTCTTTTCTCCTACATTATCAAAAATTGTGTAAGGTCCTAGCCACAAAGCTTAAAATTTACCATGTTTGCCTTTATCTTGATCTTTGGCATTCCACTTCAACACCCAATCTCCCTTCTGAGAGTTCCTTTCCTTAGTTCTCTTATCAGGTAAAATCTTCACTTGCATCTGCTTCTTCACATTCTGAATTTGTGCATTTCTTCTGAATTCATCCAATTCTATAAGTTGATCCATCCTATTCTCCATGAAATTCATATCTTCTAGATGTTCCTCTCTGACAAATTTATATAAAGGGAGAAGATTGTTCAATAGTAACCTAGCCTATTTTTCATAGACCAATTCATAAGGAGAAAACCCAGTAGAATTTTGACTATTATTTTATCTGCCCAAAGTTCCAGAGGTAATTTGGAGTCCCGTGCTCTTTTTTTTATTGCTCAATATTCTCTTTATGATTTTCAATATATTCTTATTACTTGATTTTGCCTGGCCATTTCCTTGTAGATGGTAAGGGGTAGAGTATGACAAATTAATACCATAAGTATTGGAAAAATCAAAGAACTCCTTGGATCTAAAGTACATGCCATTATCACAAACAATATTGCAAGGAACACCAAACCTTGTTAGTATATTTTCTGTTAATAATTTTATTACTACCTTTCTTGTAGCTTGTCTAGAGGGTATGGCTTCAACCCACTTAGTAAAGTAATCTGTTGCAACTAGAATCCATTTGTGTTGTCCACTGGAAGCATCAACAATTTCACCAATGAAATCTATCCCCCACATTTGGAATGGCTCTTCAGTTGAAAAATTTCTTAGGGTTAATGCACCATCATATATTAATTTCCCTGAGAAATTTTGACAAGCTTCACATTTTCTAACATATGTATAACTATCCTTAAAAATATATGGCCAATAATACCTAGCATGACTATCTTATGGGCAGTAGTTCTTGCTGAGAAGTGACCACCACATATTCCATCATGTAACTCCTTCAATACTAAATTTTCTTGGCACATATCTAGACAGAATAAAAGGATACCTTCTCTATTTTTCCAATATAAGTCACCTTGTAGAAAAACGTACCTAGATGCTTGTAACTTTACTTTCCTCTTTTGATTATCATTTAAAACTTCTTATCATTTCATGTTTTTAAGGAAATATACTATATCAGTATACCAAAGACAATTTTCAATACTTACTACTGATTTATCAGTGCTCACCTGATTTATTTGAACAACCTCAAGATTTTATTCAGCCATAAGTTTAGCAAGACCCTGTCCTCTGACCAACTTTTTTATTTGGATCTCCATGTCAAACTCATGGATCTGATTCACCCATCTGCATATCCTACCTATAACCTCTGACTGCTTAAATATATCTTTAATTTTTGCATTTGGCACATAAGCTATCACTTTAGCTCCCACCAAGTATGGCCTAAAATATTTCACTTCTTTGACTAGGGCATAAGCTTGCTTCTCATTTATGTCATAATTTAATTTTTCTTCTTGAAGAGTTTTACTAAAAAATTATATTGGCTGCTCATAGCCCTCATCATTCTTTTGTAACATAACTACAGCAATATTATGATATGATGCAAAAGAAAATAACTGAAAAGGTTTTGAAAAATTAGGTGTCTTAAGGACTGGAGCTTCCTTGGTTTCTTTCTTAATATTAGTAAATGCCTTTAGGGTTTCATTCACCCATTTAATTTATGCACCTTTCTTAAGCATCTTAGCAATAGGCTTAATGATCTCTGAAAAGTTTGGGACAAACCTTCTTACAAAATTTATTTGTCCAAAAAAGGATTGGATTCCCTTAACATTCTTGGGAATCTAGATTTTATCTATGGTTGCAATCTGTTTAGGGTCTATTCTTACACCATCCTTTCATACAATGTGCCCAAGTAGCTTCCCTTTAGTTACTCCAAAATGACATTTCTTTGGGTTTAGAGATATCCCATATTCCAAAGCTCTCTTAAAAATCTACTCCAAATTATTACAATTTTCTTCTGCCCTTTTTTAATATGCGGTCAAATCATCTTGATATACTGCCATGATTAGATCAATAAGACCATCAAAAGCCACATCCATTTCTCTTTGGAAAGTTTCTCCTGCATTAGTTAACCCAAAGGGCATCTTTTCATAAAAATAGGTCCCCCAAGGAGTGGTAAAGGTTGTCTTGTATTTCTCTGACTCTTTGACCTTCACTCAGTTGTATCCTAAGAATCCATCCATCATAGAGAATAATTCATTCCCATTAACCTTCTTTAAAAGGGCTTCCATATTAGGCAATGCATAGTTATCTTTCAAGGATGATATATTTAAGTTTCTAAAATCAACACACAACCTTATATCTCCATTCTTCTTTCTAATTGGGACCAAGTTTGATACCCATGTAGAATGTCTTATAGGCATTATTATTCCCACATCACTTAATTTGACAAGCTCTTCCCTCATTTTAGGAGCTAGCATTGGATTTATAGGACATTGTCTTTGTCCAAAAGGTTTTGCATATGGCTTTAGAGGGATTTTATGCTGAAATATATCTTCTCAGTAAGCTTTAAGATCATCATATGAACATGCAAAGATGTACCTATATTTTCTTAACAAAGTTATAAAAATATCTTTGATCTTAGGAGTGAGCCTCTTTCCTATGTATACTTCCCTAGGAGTGTGATCATTTCCTAAGTTAATTTTTTCAAATCCTTCACACTTATTACTTGTCTTACCCATTTTAAGGTTTTCTTTCTCATCAAAAACTCCTTCAACTGTAACCAAGCCTCTAGGAATATATTTTGTCTTTAATTGGAAAAATTTATTTCCAAACAAGGTTTATTTTTCATCCTGATCTTCTACATAGCCATTCAAATCTATGTATTGATCCTCATATCTATCTTCATTCACTATAAATCTAAGAAGATCTCTGTCATCTTCAAATATTTGCCAATTCTGCACATTGTCAGGAACAGATGGTATGTTTTTCATCTCAATATTCACAATCTCGTCAAAAGGAACATCAATCTTCTTGATGGCTACATTTTCCAACAAGTCTGCAATGAAATTTTGTGATCATTCTATACATTTGATTGAAAATACATCAAAACATTCAATTAAATCTCATACCAACTTTTTATATTGCTTTAATCTAGGATTTTTGGTAATGAATTTATTTCTGACTTGAGAAACAATTAAATCAGAGTCACCATGAACTTAAAGCATCTTAATACCATATGATTTTGCAATATTTATACCAAGGATTAGTGCTCCATACTCTGAGACATTATTAGTACATTCAAAATTTAGTAAGAAACATAAATTTAAAATCTTACCACGTGGGGATACAAAAGTGATCCGAGCACCATTACTTTCTGCACACTCCATCAAAATTAATTTGCCAAAGTTCCTCCTGATTTTCCTAAAAATGCACTCCAATGGGGCTATTAATTTTCAGTGCTGGTTTAGTAATACTCACCTGAAAATTATCCATGTCTTAATGGAAAAAGTTTATTTTTTCCATCCCAATGTCTTCATCGATGATATATGGAGATATTGGCTCCCTATTAATTCTTACTTCCCTACCATCCACTAGAATAGTAGCATAAGACAGATCTAATTGGATATGACCACCTACTAAATTAGACCATTGTCTAGATAAAAGCATTCCATAATTAGCAGGCACTTCTACAACAGTAATATCAGTTTTATATAAAATTTCAGGACAAGCAAGAAATTTAAATTCTACATCTTTCATAATAACAACAACAGGTATAGATCTATTTTCCATAGCATAACATCTTCCATAAGTTGTATCAACCTTCATTCCAAGCTCCTTCATAACTTTTGAGGGCATATTGTTAACTGTTGCTCCTGAATCTATCATACAATTCTTAAGAAGTTTATTATTAACCATTAAAGTGAGATAAAAAGGATCAACTTGTGTTCTATTTTGATAAATAGTAGTTCCTAAATAAAACACACATGGTTCTTCATTTACTGGTCTATGATTAGATTCCTCCTTAAAAACATTACCTATATTAGACAACACTTTTATAGTTTCATCTTTGTATTCAGATATTTTCATCATTTCAAATAAAGGAATAGAAATATTCACCTGAGACAAAGAATTAGATATAAAAGAACTATTATTTGGAATAGGTTTACTGACCATTGGTTTCTCCTTCGGCTTTGTCAATTTAGGTGCTTGATGAAGGTCTACCTATTGATTTGTCTTTGCAACATCATCTTTGATCCTTTGTATGTCAGACTGGATTACCTTCTTCTTTGGTGCTTTGATAGATATTCTAGAAGGCTTTCCTTGATCAACATTTATTTTTCTATTCCTTAGTTTTTAATTATTCCTTTCTTCCTCAAGTGTTGCAATGGTATATGCTTCTTTCTCCTCATTTTCTAACCTCCTGATGACCAGAAGCTCTCCTTGTTTTTTTATCACACTGATATATCCTATTAAGATCTTCATGGTAGACATAATCCTTCTTAGAAGAACTGTAATCATCTCTTCCCCATATGGGTTTAGATGAGACATTGTTCACTGTGGGTTGCTGATCATCACTCTTATCTTCCTCTTCTTACAATCTCTAGGTCTCACCACAACTATCAGGAGAATGTGGTAGTGTGAAAGAATCACACCAAGGATATCTGTCCACCAAATAGTTGTTTCTTTTCAATGAATTAGGTGTTTCTTTATTATAATACTACTTTTCAGGTTTTCCATCTTTTCAATTAGTATTATATGGCATATCTTGTAATCTAAACCTGTCATTTTTAGGAAATTATGGTCTATCACTCCTACCTTGCTTTGAATTTATATTATTTAGCATATCCATAATGTCTTTAAGATCATCCTTTTTAGGGGCCTTTGGATTGTATAATTTAGTATCATCCCTTTTATCTAACCTTCCAAAAGCCTTTCTATTATTTTCAATGGTAGTGGAAACTTTGAAAGCTTGTTGTGATGTTCCAGGTCCTTGTGATCTAACTCTAATGTGTTTTTATTTGAAATGCACTTAGAGAGAAATCAATTAGAAAATAATATATAGGTCTTATATCTCTTGGTATTTTATTCAAAAATTTATTAAACATTTTATTGAATTATGCAACTAATTCATTAAAGTTATTTTTAATGCTAGTTAATTCATGAGATGCAAAAGATGTATCATTATGATCACCAAAGTGTTCAATATATTGATTTACAAAATTACACCAGCTTGAGATGGATCCATCAGGAAACCCCCTATACCATTCAGCAGCATCTTCAATTAATGATTGGACAAAGAACTTCATGAAAATATCTTCATGGTTCCCATCTAGTTCCTCAATAATGGTTTTTAAATTTATGGTATGTTGTTCGGAAGATTCCACTCCATTCCCTAAAAATTTTGGAATAGCATTTCTTAATTCATTTGATACAGTATTTGGGTATCCAACTATCCCACTAAAATCAAGTTTCCTATATCTTTCCATCACGATAGGAGCTATTCTCCTCTGGCCCATACTATGGTAATTCCCATTTTGACCTCTGAGATTTTGATGATTCATGCCTTGGTGATTTTTTCCATTGCTATGATTATTTCCCATGTTTTTCTGCCTTGGATTACCTTGGTCATAGTTTTCTGCATTATTTTGTTTCCCCTAATAACCACTTCTTCCATTTCTATTATTGTTCTTCTCACACCTTCCTCTATTTTCTGGTTCAAACAATGGGTTTGTATGATCACTGTTGAAAATTGGCTCCCCATTTTTTCTATGAGGAGGATAGTATTTTGGTAACCCATTCTCTTTTGGTGTCACCTTTTCTCTTGATCTTTCTTCATCATCAGGCACTGAAACCAACTCACTTCTCTTTATTTATAACCTATCCAAGGCCTCACTAGGTAACCTTCTCAAAGCCTTAACCACTCTTGGATTATTTTTACCATACTCAGTTAACTTACTTAATGTAGCATATAAAAATTGATCTTCTTCATCATATTCTTCTATCTCTTCTTCTATTTCTTGTACTGGATTCTGCTTTTCAACATCTTCGTAGCCAAAAGGGTTTCTATTATCCTCTAAGGGCCCATTTTTTTTGTGGAATTTGTGCATGCTGGAATTGCCAATTTTGGAATTGAATCCATTCTGGAAATTGGGCTATTCTCAAAATGAATTCTAGAATTAGGTTGTCCCGTTTGGTTCACCTGGAAGATGACTGAGAAGATGCAGATTCTGCGTTTGATTCCACAAAATTGGAATTGGAATTGGAACTTTGTTTTTGCACACATACACATATACACACACATGTGTATATATACACACATACATATATATACACACATGTGTATATACATACACACGTGTGTGTATATACACACACATGTGTATATACATACACACATGTGTGTGTATATACACACATGTATATATATACACATATGTATATATATACACATGTGTGTATATATACACATACACACACATATATACACACACATGTATGTATATACACACACATATACACATATATACACATGTGTGTATATACACACATGTGCATTTATACAGACATGTGTGTATATATATACATACACATGTGTGTATATATATACACATACACACACATACATGTATGTATATACACATGTATACACATATATAGACATATATACATACATTTATGTATATATATACACATATACACACATATGTATATATATATATATATACATGTGTGTATATACACTTGTGTGTATATATACACACATGTATATATATACATCCTTATAGCAATATAATATACATTATTGAAACAAAAATGGGAATGAATTTTCCTTCCCAAAATAA
>MU227710.1:650774-667498 GCA_018584345.1 Thuja plicata | reverse complement strand
CCCAAAATTAGAATTCGCATAACCCTATTCCAATTTTTAATTTTGGAACCAAACAGGGAATTGAACATTTTGGGAATTCAGAAATGCCAATTCCTGTTCAATTCCAATTCCACCCCTCAACCAAACGAGCCCTAAATTGCTAGGGTTTTCACAATGGCTTCCATCATTGAAACTAGTAGTCTCCCTATCAGGAAACCTCTTATATCTAGTATACAATATATCTAGAACTTTTTTCTTACTTCTTCTTAAACCTTTGTGTAAGTATAGTTCAAGTTGATCTTGATGCAAGGATCTTCTACCCCCACATGAATACTTAGCATAACAAAATTAATTTACCAAGATATATTTGCATCAAAATTGTAGAGTCGCCGCCTTCTTGTCAGAAGGAAAATACTGCTTGTTGGTCTTCTAGATTCTTCCTTCTAGTAGACTGCACTTTTAAACAAATAGGTACTACTTCTCTCCGATCTGCAAAATCTAAAACTCTAATAACTCCACAATACTTATTATGAATAATCCCCAGTAGAGTCGCCAATTTGTTGGTTCTCAAATCAACATATTGGATTTCCTATGGACTTGCTAATCCAATGATGGGAAACCAAAGTGACTTGGCCAACTAACAAGTTTCAACCAAGGCAAGGCTAAAACTTCTACAATTTTGGCTTTGCAAAACCAAGGCTGGTAGGGCTATGCCTTGACTTCTCCTTCAAGGATTTTTATAGCACATGAGACATACTTCAAACTCCTCTCTCTCAAGGGTGGCAAGGTACTTTGAAAGAAATCAAATAATAATCAATACAACATAAAATTGTGGAAATTGAATGCTTTGTGAGTATTTGTAAGAGTGATTTGTAAGAATGTATAAATAAATGAATGCTAGAATATCTCAACAACTCAAAACAATAAACCAAATGACTATATCCAACAATGAGTTAGATCAGTGCCTATATCAACTAGAGCAAATAGATTCAATCCAAATTCAATCCTATGTACAACTTTGCAAGACAGTATCAATACTATCAACTATTTGAATGCTTTAGATGCAGAGAAGATTAAATCTATTTATATCTTTGTTAGCTCAAATTAATTTAACTCCTATGGTTGGGAGACCAGTTGAACAAGAAGCCGAAAACATTAACTTCTCACAAAATCCTTGATGATCAAACAATGATATAAGAAATATAATATCTCTACAAAAGATAATGTAAAATAGCAATTGAAATTCCTTCAATAATTGCAAAGGAATAACTAAAATGGATTAAACTCTTTTACCACAAGTGAGACAGAAACACTTATCTTTTATTGATTTTGAGAAAATAATACATTTGAGTCCATATTGTAGTTGTGATCAAAACTAGAACAAAAATAATGTATATTGTAACTCCTTTTACATGATCTTGGAATCCCTATTTATATAAAGGCCAAGGGATGCATACAAGCTTTAGACCGATGTGTCTCTTCATAACTAAAACCTAATACTAAGATCAACAACTGAACATTAGTTACAATAAAGGAATGAATAATCATCCTTGTCTAAAAAATAGTTATCGACCAAAAGAGATCAAAATAATGGTCACAAAAAAATCATTTATGATTTGTTAGAGACAATTTAGAATAATTATTCTATGTTAAAACCTCATGGTAATTTGACCCATATATCTGTGCCTCTGATAATGGATTTATTTCCTAGGGAGTCGAATAGATTTATCATTTTGAGAAGGCACATTGACCATCTTCTGTTACCATTAATCTTTGTAATAATTTCTCACAATGTGTATGAATGTCTTTATCTTCCTTAGTATCTCATGAAGATCACATAATTCTATCGGCAGATGGATCTATGTTTCACCACCTTCGAAACCCTACATGTCAACGAAGTATCAAACAATACATTAAAACCCTAAGAGATATAAAATATAATTAAGAGGAATAAGCATTAAAGATAACTCCCTGTCGACATAGTCACTCAGACTTAATGCTTCTCCATCCATCAAAGACACATGGCATCATCATGTAATGTTTTGATGAATAAGAGTCATTGATCTCCGCTTTGAGGCATTACACATGTCGTTGATGCTTCCCATGATTTAACAAATTATCGTGTTACTTTAGAGTTTGTGGGTCTAGGACACGTGTTGGCTAGACATGATGCCTTAAAGCTTAAAAATATGCATCTCTTCCTTTGATTCATTACGCCAACCATAGTTAATCATCAACTTATCTGCTACTTAATCTCTTCTTGTTGTTAAAACTCAGCCTTCTTTTGATCTTGATTAAAATAGAATTGTTGATTAAACCCATGTGCAAAATGATGAGGCTTTAGTAACCCAAAATTTAATTTGTCTTGAAATATGACATGAATCCTTATCACCTCACTTGACCAATCAAATTTTTTCCATCTGGATCTCTCCTTTCATATTGCCTCTGGCCTCGATGGGTTCGAGAAACATGTCAAAATCATGTGTTCCCTTAATGGTTAAAGATCATTCATCTATCATTTAAGGTATCATGCCAGCCATAGATCCTCGTCAAGTGTTAACAACCAATCATCGCATCTTCACTTTTTAGAACCTGCGGACTCGGGACACACATCATCATCGTGCATTTCATTGATGAATAAAGGAGAGGAATCTTTCCTTTGAGGCATTGCGCCTGTCGTAGATCTTCACTAAGGTTTAATCATTTATCTGTGTTCATATACTTAGAGTTTGTGGGTCCAGGACACATGGCTATCAGGCATGATGACTTAATTGATATATAATGTGCATCTCACATTTGAGGTATTGTACCAACCATTAGATGTTTCATGACTTGCTTGATGTTTAAGTAACTTTGACCTTAGTCAAGCGAGATCTAAACGAACACCTGTCAGCATCGCACAATTACTTAATGAGTAAAGTTCATTCATCTCTCGATCAAGGGAATACGCCAACTGTTGATCTACACTGAGGTTTAACCGTCAGAAGGATCTTCATAAAAGTATGAATTAAATAAAAAGATCATGAAAATACAAGCAAGGCTATGTTTATGAATTTAAATATGAATATGCAGGCCAAAAATCATAAGAATGATATAATATATGAAATACAAATAGACATAATAGATAAATAAAATCATAGATGAACATGTAGAAAATGAAAACATAAATGATGAATACAAAGGATACTTCCATGAATCATTTTCATGTGCAAATTTGATCTACAAATTTGGGATCGACCACGCTACATGATTAGAGTTCTAAATAAAGCTGATGTGAGTTCACAATTAAAGAGAAAATATGGCATTGTCGCTAGCTCGCGAAGGAAACAAATATTTCATGAGTTGTGCTATGAGTCTACAAAGGGTTGCCACGTGTCCAAGTTTTGAAAAATTTGAATAATGCTCAGAAAGACAAATGTATACTTGATTCCCGCAACTACACTCAAAGATGGAATTAATGGAAAACTAGTTGCAGTCGCCAACGACCATTCTGGAAAGTGTGAGAAGTAATGGTGAACTTGACAAATGTTTGATTTTCTATAAATTGCATGATTATGATCAGATTATGTACAACTATTTTATGATTTCAAAGAGATTTTGATTGTTTTAGCAGAGATTTGTGTTCTAATCTAAATTTACAGGTTGTTTTTCAATGTGGTGAAGGTTTGATTCCATAAATTTCAAGATGAGTCAAGCAACTTCTAGTGGATCTTCAAAGGCCTCTGGTAAAAAAGTGGTGGTGGTAAAGAAGCACGTTGATGAGTTTGTAGACCTGTTACCAGGAAATTCTAGTGAAAATAGTGAAAATTGGAAGGAATTGAAGGACAAATGGTGCCAACGTAAAATTTTTGTTACTTTGAATCACTTAGGTAATGCTTTGTTTCACTACTTCTAGAATAACAGAGTTAAATCAATTCCCATGACTAATCGGTGGAACTTGAACATGGATAATCTAATTATACTTGATGTATATGTTGATGTGGATCTGATAAAATAATTGGAAAATATATAATGTCCTATGTTTAGGGTAATTTGAAGGAAGAATAAGACTTCCCCAGTAACTATAGATAGAAGAAGTTTTAGGGAGGTTGTTAAGATTTCTCATGCTATATGCTCATAAATTGAATTGGATTAGATGACCAATGATTATGAGAGGCATGCCAAGTTGATCAAATGACATGAAATGATGAGACACATGCCTAGGGTGGAAAAAAGGTTGGTTATAGCTCCTAATGACATAAATCTACCATTTGACCTCTGCTTGTTCCACAATTACATGAAACACATTATTTACGAGTTATGTAAGGTCTTGGGGTTTGATGGATACTCAACAGTGTCTTTTAACTTATTGATGATGGTTATAGATATTTAGCATCCAGATGTCAATACAGACTACTATTATGTTGGTTATGTGGTGGAGTCCACACATAATGTTTGGTGGAAATTCAAAGTTGTGCTCTTATTCCTACATTGAAACACTACTCACATTTGATGTATCTAATTGTGTTCTATAACAAGGACTCAAGGAGTTCATAGACAAAGAATTAGAGTTTTTTTCAAAATTTGGATTATCTCTCCAATATTAGATATGGTGGGAGTGGATAGGGAGAGGTTATCCATTGATGTTAGAATACTATTAAGACCTTGACATTTTGTTCTAAATTGGCCAATTAGTCACAATTGGCGTGACTTTTTCTTCTTTGACCATTTTACTATCATTAGATTTTATGGGTTCTCTCAACCCCCACATATTCTCCCTAAGTTTATTCCATTTAGGGTTGTTCTTATGGAGTTCATTTAGTGAATCACTT
The DNA here is from genome assembly GCA_018584345.1 of Thuja plicata. NCBI lineage: Eukaryota > Viridiplantae > Streptophyta > Pinopsida > Cupressales > Cupressaceae > Thuja > Thuja plicata. The sequence continues at coordinate 662,708 of MU227710.1, read as the reverse complement.
GGGTGGATAAGGAGTTTTTAGAAGGGCATAGGAAGGGTACATTTGTCCTAGATTGTGGATAGCATATGATTTCTCTATAGGCAAAAAATATTTTGATCAAATTAATATTTTTTTGAAGTAGTACAGGTTGTTGAGTACAATCTCAAGATTTTGTGATCCAGAGAAATTTATCAAGATAGCTTTGAAAGACATGACTCCTTGGGCCAATATTAGGGATCATGAAGTTTTGGATGATGATGATATTGTGAGGAATTGAATGGAAAATATTGATGTCCAAGAAAGGAGAAGGAAATGGAAAGACCTCATGAGAGAAGAAGTAGACCCTACAATATCTGGTTTTTTCCCTTTCACCCCATACTTCCAAAGGGTTGAAAATATGATTGAATCATATGAGACTTTGATGGAACAAGTGCCAAAATTTGGCACTGAAGGTGCACAACCCCACAAATCCTAGGACATATCGGCCTTGCATGGAAAGACACTCTTGGAATTAGAAAAAGAGGATGAAGAGAGTGGAGATGAAGCAAATTGTTAAGGATCCATCAAGTAAACAACAAAAGATTGAGGAAAAGACATTAGAAATAAGGAGAAATATATTTAGTGTTTTGGTTACAGAACATGGCACTTATTTGAGAAGGATCGGAACTCAACTGTGGGAAATTATACAAGATAAGGAATAAGATGAGAGTGAGGCAGCTCTTGCCATAGGAATGGATGAGAGAATCATGATGGTTTATGAATTCATGAAAGATTATGAGTTCATCAAGTCAAGTGAATTCAAAAATTTTCTAATGAAATTAAAACAAATGGAGTTGCAACAAAATTAGTCAATAGAGGAAGGTGGTGAGGAAAAGAATGAAGAGATTGTAAAGACACTTCAAGAATATGACCCTAATAATGAATTAATTATTGTTGAACATGCAATAATTTTGGTACATAATAGTGGAGTGTTACTGATGCCTGATTGGGACTTGAAATATACATTCATTATTGATCAAATTAGAAAGCAGGAAAATACTATGTTCATATCAGATTTTGAAAAAAATGATGTGCTACGAGGATCAAGCTTTCATCCCAAGTCAAAAAAATATGGCTATTTGGTCTCTAGCTCCTCCCACATAAAAGCCACTGGTGCTAAATATAAGGGAAGAGAAGAAAGCTGACAGAATGATTTAGAATTTGCAGAACATAGGTGATACATAGATTGCTCATTTGATCACTCAAGTTTCATTCATGAACCTAGCTAAAATAGAGGACTTGTCCAAAAGGTATGAGAAAACATTTAATCAAATGATTGCATTGGCTAAGAAATATGAAGAGCTTGTGATAAAAAAAAATTCACTTGAAGAAAAGGTGGATGAACTAAAACAAAAGTAGGTAGATGAGCCCCCATAGGCAATGACAATAGACAAAGTGGATGTGTCTACAGAAACTCAGGATGAAATGACAGTCATTGAAGGCCAAAAAGGGAAATATAAGGGAGGAAAAAATGTCGATGTTGTTCCAGTGGTTCTTGCATTATTGAAACACCAAGTAGATTTTTTGAAATAGAAAACCTCACTAGTGCATGAATTGCACAATTCACTCCAAGATGCCAGCAGGGTAGCTTCTGAAGTAGTAGCTTTTCTTGGGCCTATGTTTAATGTATGGTCAAATGGGACCAAAGTAATTGATAGATTGCACACTTCCATGTTGTACAGTGATGATTTCCCTTCCAACATTTCAGAAAATACCAAGATGGTAGAAGAGGTAAATGCCTCTTATGCATTCTTTAATGGGAAGGATGTGTTGATTAGAAACAAATTATAGTTGTTTGGCAAAGAGTGCAATACACTAATTCCTCAAATTTATGGTAGTAATAATGATTTTAAATCACAGTCTATGTGGGAGGAGGAATTTGATGCCATATGGGAAACAAATGATGTAAATGAACACTTGGAGAAAGAGATTGATGTTGGTTACTTCAACGATCTAATTGACAAATTGTTTAAGGTTGAATTTTATATGATCAAGTTCATTGTTGATGCCAAGATGATCATAGATGAAAGGTGGATAAAGTTCATTGCTAGGATAGAACAAGAAAAGGCTTTCAGTTGGCCCATCGATAGGGAGGTAAATAGGTGGGAGGTCATGTTGAAAAAGTAACATATATCCTATGGTTGCAACAAATTCTGATCAGTTTGTTGCAAGTGTTGTCATTTTTGTTTTGTTACAAACTTGTTGTAAGATATTTTTTATCCTTCCAAGTAGTCTGAATCTTGTTGCATCATTATGTATAAAATGATTCCAAGACTACTGGAAGAGGAGGTAGTCATTTTTTAATCATAAAAGATTGTAAGACTCTAGTATTAGACATTGAAATTATATAGATGTTTGGAGTTTAGTTTGAATGTAATGACCATTTGATGTGAATAAAATACGAATCCACAGGTAGTTTATAGAAATTCTATAAACGATTGTATTTTCTCTAAATTTTGAGTTTTGTTTAAATTGAATAGTTAAGGATTGTTCAATTTATCTATTTGTAAGGTAGGTTGTGAGCTTGTTTTAGGGTTTTTTTTTATCAAGGAGATAATTAATTTCCTTAGAATAGTTTCAGCAAGATTTGAAGTTCTTTACAAATATGATGATCATATCTGTCATATAAATGTGGGATGATATATAAGGTATATTTATCCTTTTCTCAAATATGAAGGTTTTTTAAGTTTGTATTATTGTTAAGGGTTTTGAATGTTTAAGGTGACTCCATACCCTAAGATAAGGCACTAGTATTTTATCTAATTGGAGTGGGTGGATATCATTATTTAATCAAACATTTTGGTAACCTGATTTTTTTTGTTTTATCAAATAAGTAAGTTACAGAACAAGGATTTTGTAATTTCCACTATAAATATTCTTGAATGATACTTTGAGTGAGTCAATAAAGTAGAAAAGAGGTAAACCTACCTAAGTACGTGGAACTCAAAGTGAAGAGGGTATAAATACCCTGTTACTATTATTACTTTTCGTGCTTGATCAATGTGTGGGAAGATAATAGAGTGGGATTTTTTACAAGTGTTGTATGTCAGCAAGAAAAAGAACAAACTAAAAATGGTGACTTTTTTGGGAAGTTAAAGGAAAGTATGCATTTAAAATTTTTCCTTGAGACTCTTGTTTGATAATTGTTAGATCTTTGGTACCCAGCTTTGAAATTACAGTTGCATGTTACGTTCTCATCAATTTTGTTTGTTAATGTGTTAAAAGAGAAATCTCATATATTTTCCCAACAAGGTTTGGGTGGCGACTTCGAGTTTTGGTTTTTAGTGTCTTTGAGAAAAACATTGGCAGATCAAGTTTTTTTGGGATTTTATTATATATAGGATGAGAAACTCGAGGGCATACACTAATGAAAACCTTGAAGCCATGTTAGAAGGTGATCTCCCTAAAGCTCCCAAAATGAATTGGTCCAAGAAGGGAGAACCTTGTAATAATTCCTCTTGGAGACCTAGGTCTATAGGTCCAAGTCAACCCCTAAGTACTCTCCCAGAGAAAAATTCTACTTCCTCCATGAGTTCTGAGTTGAGTAGTATGGGTTATTTTGATGATTTTTTTGATACCCCTGTACAAGAGAGCATACCACAGTAGAAGGGGGTAACCCAAGTCCAATACAAGGGGGAAATAGAAGAAATGATAGAAGTAGGGATTCTCAACCTGGTAGGGTTTCAAACATAGGGAATTATTTATCGAGTTTAATGGATACCCCTTATATACAAGCTAGAAGCCAAAGAGAGGTTGATTTGACAAGTTTAGATGATTCTACAAGTTCTGAGATATCTTTAGCTGACCCAAAAAAAAATTTTGGGGATATTGGTGTTTTAAGAAAGGAATTGAAGAGAGAGAAAGTTTTAAAAAATAATTGTTGCAACTAAAAATGAAAAATCAAAGTCTAAAAGAAGAATTCAAAGTCTTGGATAAGGAAATTTTTGGTGATATGAGTGCCATGAGGAAAGAATGTCAAGAGACGGAACATCTTTTAACGAAATATGATTTCTAAGGTGAAGGCCCTATATTGTGAAAGATTCTTACTTACGATAGTAATAAACCTCCTAAGGCTCAAGTTTCTCTACAAGACCCACCAATAACCAATGCAATCCAAATAGTTGTTGATAAGGGAAAACAAAAGGTTACTGGCATACAAATTTGTGAGCCTAAAGATAAAGGAGCAATATCTCAGAATATTTCCTCACTTGATGTAGAACTATAGAGGGAAAGGAAAGCCAAGGAGGATATTTCCAAGCAGTTGGAAAGAGCATAATTTGAAGCTTCTATTGCAAAAATGAAAAGGAATATTACTTTCTTAAACTCTTCTATACACACTAATGTGCAGATAGTACCACTACAACTTCTCAAGGAAATCCTAGATGTAATCTCAAGATTCAGGAAACTAATACCAGTGCAAATGTTTAGGCATTGGGTACAACCCAAGGTTCTACACCACATCGAGGTGGAAGTGGAATAGGAGGCACTGCCAGTAACCAAAATTTAGGTGTTGGTAGTAGTAGTCAGAGCCTTGGAAGTGGTTTTCAAAGGAGACCTATTCATTTGGAGAGATATAGGCAATTGTTTTTTGACGGTATTCAAGACCAACCGAATGTTATCCCAATTGAAGTTAGGGAGAAGATTCCCAAATTTAGTGGGAAGAATGCAATAAAAGGCGAGGATCATTTGAAAGTATTCACTAAAAAAATGAATAATTATGAAATAGAGCATGAAGATGGTATTATGAAAATATTTGTGTAATCTTTAAATGAAGATGCTAGAGACAGGTACCCAGGAATACCTAATAATAACATTTGTTCATGGGATGAATTTTTTAAGTGTTTCAAGGAATAATATGGTGACAACATTAATTTTGGCTTCATGTTGAATGAGTTCAACAATATGAAGAAATTTCAAAATGAGGTCATAGTTGATTTCAACATCAAATTTTAGAAGGTTATGTATAAATTGTTCCAAGTGTTGAGACTAGATGAAAATGTGTGCCTCACCACATATTGCAATGCTCTGGATGGAAATATGACTTACTTGTTGAGGGATGAGGAACCTCATACATTGAGAAATGCCTATAAGATGGAAATAAACATTGAAAGTAATAGAAAAGCCTCTGGTAAGCTTGCAAAGAGGGATGATGGTAGGCTTTGGAAATAATCAAAAGAGTAGTCCACTAAGACTCCTAAAGAGGAGGACAACATGGACGATCTGGTAAATGCTATGAAAGACCTTGCTACTAAGGTAGAAAAAAATGAAAAGGCTTTTCAAAATAATAGACAATAATATCAAAGGCAGGATATGCCTTATAGGTTGTAGGACATGCCTTACAAAAAATTGGAAGGATGGTAATCCTATACTAGAGAACTCAACTGATGCATACAACAAAAAAATTATTGATCCATTGAAGAAAAATAATACACAATGTGGAAAATACTCTCTAGTGTGTGGCTTGCAATATGCCACATTCCCCTTTCCAATGTGCAGTGGCTCAACCCATGGAAGAATCAAGTGGAACTGGTGAAGAGAAAGAAAGACATGATAATAAGAATACGTCAGTGAATATGTGTGCACTTTATGTTGAAGGCGAGTGTGATAATCCAGAGGATGATTCAAAAAAGATATGTATTTCCCAATAAATGTTGCAAATACCAAATTAGAGCATGTTCAACTTTGAAGACCTAGTGATGAGGAAGTGAGATCTCCCACTATTTTTGTGGTGGCTTAGGAGAGAAGCACATACAACCTAAGAAATAGAAAGGTTTATCAAGACCAAAGTACTCCTTGTTCACTCTTTATCAAATAAATTTCCCCTGAAGGTCATGCTAAAAATATGGATAAGAGGTGCACTAAAGAAAACAAGATGAATAAAGGAGAGTCTAAGGTAACTCTTGCTAGTTGAAGCCCAATTACCCTTACTATTGATCAGAATCCATTTCAACCTAGAGAGAAAAAAGGTAAAGTTTCTTGTGAGGATGCTATAAGTTTTCCAACATTTGACATGAAACAGGATTTGTCTCAAATGACGGTATTTGTACCATTAATTAAGATGCTAAAGATAAAAGAACACATGGAAGTTGCATTCTCGATGCTTTCAACTATAACTGATTCCTTTGCATCAAACACTCAATCAAAAGAAAAGAAGGAAAAACAAAATGAGCCCCAGATATGTGTTGAAAACATAATTACTCAAGAGACTTTTGAGGTTGATCCTTTCTTTGTAACTTTACATGTAGATAATATATTGATAAAAAATTCCATGATTGACTCTGGGGTTGCTACAAATGTGATGCCTTATGGCGTGATGAAAGAGCTGGGTCTGAAAGTTGACACTTCTTTTGGTAGATGTTATGCTATGGATAATGTTGGTGTTTCAAAATGTTTATGCTACAAAAAGAAACCAATATATCTTAAGAATAATGTTAGGAGTGGTTAGCTCCAAGTATTAAAGCTCTATAAGATAAATGGACTATCTATAGGGACAAGACTGCCCACTATGCTTCTGGATTTGTAAAACCAAGGTAGGTATACCTAATCTATACTAAACTCAATTCTTTACAACACCTTTTACTTCTAGATTTGAACAACAAATAGATGCTAAGTAAGTACAAAATGCCAAACTAACATTCATTGAATCTCCAATACCATGGGTAGGATAAGAAGAACAACTTTAAATGTAAAGAACTTTGGTAATGGGTTTAATTTAAATTTATTAGACAAAACATAGCCAAACCACTCAGACTTATATATCCACAGAATATATTTTCTTTAGATCAGTGCCATATCCATTGGGTAAACTCCTAAATATAATACTGCAAGTGAAACAACATTATTGGTAAAGATTCAAAGCCATAAACATAAATATCTCATATCACACACTACAAGATCCTTAGTAGATAACCAAATAGAATCAATGTAATATCCAAATTATTTTAATTCAATCCAAGATCAAATACTTATGGAATACGCATATGTATAAGAAAGACTTTTACAGTAAGCCATAAAACTTACAACTCACAGAGATATCATGAAGGAGAGACTTAAAACCTGAGAATATTTATATTAAGTATGATGAAGTCTTTCTTCTGCAACAATATGAAAAGGAAATACACAGTTCAATAATATGCTAAAGATCATAATATTTCTATTCTACCTCAATACAATCTGAAATACATCTGCTAAATCCTAGACTAGAAACAAGTATAAGCCTAATGCTTCTACTTTCCCAATTCTCCAACCCTTTCTAAATGGTCTTGAATATTATTTTATAGGAACAAGAATGCTACAAGATTCAGACCATTTAGGGTTAGGGTTTACAACCAATCATGTCAAGCATTTAATTATGTTGTCAAGTTGAAACCTATCTCTTCTCTTCAATCTGTGCAAATCTGATCTGCAATCAATTTACCCTAATCCATGGATGTGAGTGCAGTACCCTGAAGTCAAATAATTCCCAAGCATGACTCTGAAAGTAGCTCACATAAATGCAGAAATGACCAGGCAGCTTCGAATGCACTCATCTTCTGATTATAAAACTCTATTTTTCAAGTCTTCACATAAATGCATCTCCACATATCAAATTTGTATCCCTCTAGTTTTCAACAGCTGTTTAGAATTGACCCATAAGATTAGATCATAGAATTTATAGCTCTGAGATCAAATATCTGAGTCCACCACCATGAAACCCTCTGAGTCAAAGATTTAAATATTCAAATTATACTTATAATGGTCATAGGTAGTGTGGATAACAATTTGGATGGTCAAGATCAAGCCATTGCATAACTTTAAAACATATTCATAGATCCTCTTAAGTTACCCAGGCTCAAAATCTGATTGGACACACGGCAACAAGGCACAATGCCTCGAAGACTAGATATTGAGAAAATGTTAATTGAGGCAATGCGCAAGCCATCCGATCTATCAAGACTTGCTTTCATTTTAATTTTTCCTTTATCCTCATCCTTTAACCTATCTCTGACTATCTTCTAACCCTGACTTTATCTCGAGATTGCACGACTATGTAATCTCCAAGTCGTTGAACATTTTAACTAACCCTGGGTATGTTGGGAGATTACGTGCACGCCGCTAAATTCAAGACATATCAAAAGTTCTGATCTGATCCTTGGAAACTTCACATTAACTTGGTCCTGACCCAAGTTTATCATGAGATTACATGACTAAAGAACTATCCAAGTCACGAAATGTTTCACTTAACTCGGTTCACATTCTAAGATTAAGCACACACCACAAGATTAAGGCAAGTACTTAGCAAGATCAACGATCTGCACTGAATCTTGAGAATTTCAATGACATTAGAAAAATATTATGAGATTACGTGCTAGCCACAAGATTAAAACATGATCGACAGCCTGCACTAAGTCTCTAAATCTTTTGGTACTTTCTCATTTCATTGTGAGATCATGCGCCAGCGACAGGATTAGATCTACATCGATGATCTGTGTTGAATCTCAAGACATATCAGTACTTGACCATTTCATTTTGAGATTAAACATGAACCACACGATCAATGTTGCATCAATGGTTTTCACATAATCTCCAAGAGAAAAGAGCATATTCCATTTCATAACGAGATCAGGAGATAAAGAGTCGTGCTAAGGCACTAGATATAAAGGAATATTTAGTCTTGGTTAAACAACTAGGAGATAAAGGCAGGTGAATAAACTACACATGGAAAAAAGGATTTTAAGTGGCTTGAAAAAGTAACTCAAAAACATAACATGTCTTGAAGGGTTTAGGGTTTTAGCCAAATTTTGACACAACAAGACTTAGGGTTTTAGCCAAAGGCCATAAATAATTACAGAGACAAGAAGAGAAAGCTTGAGACCATGCAAAAGTTTGCAAGTGATAATAGTGGCTCTATTTGGGGATGCATGCCTCTTGTGGACATGTCAACGATTCAAGATTCTCTAGGATAAGAAGACCGCCTACTAGAAAAAAATAACTAATAACTGAAACACAGAAAGAATATTTACAAACTTCTGGTAGAAAAGAACTCAACTCTACCACTTATTTACTGATCTAAAGAAGTCAATTTAGTCCCGATGGTCTGAAACCATCACAAATTCTCTAATCCAATTTTCCCTTATCATAGACAAAATTTTCTGGTCCCTAGCCTATAAACAAACTGAAACATTTTCTTTCATTTGTCTGATTTGATTCATTATTAGATACCATTTGCTTATTATAAAAAAAATAACACATTTAGTATGAGAGCCTAGTTGGGAATCAGACAAATCTAGAAAATGTAAAATATGTAGCATTTGTAAGTTGCATTCATGAGATAAAAAGAAATCTAGCCCAATGCAATTTTGATCAGTACTAAAATCAATGCCATGTCCTAGAAAAATATTATCATCCAGCTGAGGAAAACACTCATTCTCTATCATACTGTTGGATTCATCATTGGATCTATTTGCATCAATAGGTTGCATGTCAAAATTAAAAACATTATACTTAACTTCATGCAAACATTGAGGAGACTCATCAATTGGAATATGATCTAGCTCATTCTCCAAAGAACAAGAGACAACCACTTCCTCTGGAAAAGGAAAATGTTGGACCTCATCTTCAAGATTAAGACCTTGAACTTGTAAAGATACCATATCAGTATCCAAGAAATAATTAGTAGATTCATCTTCATTTTCCTCAATCATATGAGGGGTTCTGGTCTCCCTGGATACCTTAACATTCTTCCCAACTATATCAAAATTTGAAAAAGATAGATCACACTACATACTCCCTCCTATTGAGGTACTCTATTTCCTAGAAAGAAACATTCCATATTGAGGTGGAATGTCGACCACTAGGACACTCATTGTCAGTATTTCCTTTGGATATGCTACCAATGTATAAGGAAAAGCCTTAATAGTACCAATGAGAGGGATTTCTCTGGAATCCATTCCCTGACATCTTCCATGAGGAGTGTCAACTTGCAGTCCCATTGCCTTCGTTATCTCTACAGACACAACAATATTGGATTCTCTCGAGTTAGTCATATAGTTTTTTAGCATCTTACCATTAATAACTAAGGTCAAGAAAAAGGGGTTCACAACTCCCAAAGGAGTAGTGACATGATTTGTATTTAAGAAAATCTGAGGGATCTTAGAAATGATCTCTTCTAATTCTTTTTCCTTTTTATCAGATTTCCCCTTATCATTTCCCTTCTTCTCACCCATCTTTGAATTTAGGTCCCCTACAGAAGAAACACTATTTATACATGAGAGGACTTTCTCTTTGTTCTCAAGAATCCTCATCATTTCTAAAAAGGGAACTCTGACAAAGATTTTTGAAAACAATTGTCCCATATCAACAGAGGAGTACATGTTGCCAGAGATATCCTGCTTGATAGTGACAACACTTTTATCTTCATCTTGTGTATCCTTGTTTGGCTCAACCTATTTTTTATCCTTTTTCATAGAAGACACCCCTATCTCTGGTGTCTTTTCTTTAACCTTATGGACCAAATTTGGATTACTTGGTACATCTTTTGTTCTTACTTTTATTTTCTTTACACCCTCGACATTTTTTTCTTTTTCTGATATCTTCTTAGGGCTTGCTCCTATCTCTTTGATAAGGATACCATCTGGTCTACCATCCACAATACCAACTTTCCTATTTCTCAAATTATAGTTACCCTGAGCTTGAGTAGCCATGTCTGATGTGATTTGAGAAATTTCTTCTTTTGAAGGTCTTCTTGGTATAAAAGGTTCTCTACCTTTTGCAGCATTTCACATTACATTATCAATGTGTGATTCTTTTTCATCAGATGAAAGAATATCCTGATTGTCAACTTGATCATCAAATGCCTTGTCATCTGATCAACACAACTCCTAATTTTGACCTTGGTCATCCGATTCTTCACTTTTCAAATCTGCAGAAGCCATTACATTCTCAACATCATCATATAGTTTTTCATCATGTTCTCTTTCTTGTTGTGCTTGAAAAGAAACTACACAATAATTAGGGTCATGAGGAGATAAATATTCACACCAAGGATCCTCATAACTCATGTTAACATAATTTATTTGTAGAGGATCGGGAGTTTTGTTATCAAACTTGTCTTCCCTTTGTGAGATAATGGGTTGCCCATATTTGTATTGGGTACTATATGGGTGGTTTTTCATCCTATTTTGGGGATTATAATTGTTATAAGATGACCTATTATTGTTTGGAACTCGATGATTCTTACTTTCTCCTAGGTTTAGGTCCTTTATAGAACTTAAAATATGCTTCATACTGACCTCCTCTATAGTTTTATCATTTGAGAGTCTATCTCATTCCTTCTTAGCAAACTTCCCATCATCTCTTCTACCCAACTTTGCGAAGACCCTCAAATTAGTTTCTATATTGATAGTTTTCTTATAAGCTTCTCTTATAGTCTTTGGATTCTTTTCTCTTAGGAGGAATCCCATATTAGAATCAAAAGCATTAAGATAAGTAGCTAAACAAACATTGTCATCAAGTGTCATGACTTGGAAATTTTTATACATAGCTCTTTGAAATCTTATGTTGAATTCTACAACATCTTCATTCTGATTCTTTTTAATATTGATGAATTCATTCAAAATGAATTCATCATTTATCTTATCACCATATTGCTCCTTAAAGAAATCAATTAGTTCTTCCATTGACCCTACAGAATTATAGGGTAACCCTCTGAACCAATCTCTGGCATCCTTTACTAAAGACTGAACAAAAGTTTTATTAATACATCCTCATGCATAATTTCACAAGAATCCATCATGTCCTTAAATTTTTTAAGTTCTTGTTGTCACTGAGGTTTGCACCCTTGCTGAAAGCTTCTCTAACAGCAACCTAGTGAAACATGGAATCAACCTCCAAGCTGTGGGACTTGAACTACGAGGTTGAATCTCCGGAGAAGGCCGG
>MU227710.1:625344-641859 GCA_018584345.1 Thuja plicata | reverse complement strand
AGCGGTCATATCCCTCTAGAAGAGTCGCAAAAGTCTTTGAAATTCAATAACTGCTCTGCAGACCTGTCAACTGTATGGTCTGATCCCCCCAAAATCTGATTTTCTGCAAAATATCTGATTCTTTCCCCTTGAGAAGATCTGATCTAAACAGAGATCAGCCGATTGCCTCTTGCATAATCCTGTAATTAGCATACTCTGATCAAATCTGGAAATCCCTGCAAAATGAACAAATCATCTCTGCATTATCGCTTACTCGCAGCCTCCCATACTCTGTTTCTGTTTCATGCGTGAGTGCGCAACGAGCACTTTTCTCTTGCTAATCACTCAGTCGCGAGCGTATCCTTCTTTGTCTATAATGCCTGGCGACAGAGCGATGAGCACTTGTCTTTTTCTTAATCGCGCAGTCGCAAGCCTCTTTTCTTTTAGTCTTTTTGCTCAGCGACTGAGCGACATCCTTTTATTTCCTTTGGTCGCACAGTTGCAGGCCATTTTTACTTCATTCAGTTCTAACAGCGAGTGCGCGATGAGACATCTCTTTTTCTCGTCGCACAGTCGCGAGTTGCATTATGCTTAACCTTATGGCTCGGCGACTGCGCGACCACATGGATCTTCCAGCTCGTCGCGCACCCGCGAGCTACATTCCTTTTATCTCTTATCTTTGGCGAGTGCGCGACACCTTCTCCTTCTGCTCGGTTTCACACTCACAGGTTGTTTTTCCTTTGCGTCCATTGCTCAGTGAGTGAGAGACCGAGCCCTTTTTTCACTCATCGCACACTCGCGAGCAGCTATCTTTTCCTGTCCTTTGCTCGGTGACTGAGCGACGAGCCCCTTCCTTTTCCGGTCGCACACTCGTGACCTGTTTCTCTTTCATGTGCTTTTCTCAGCGACCGAGTGATGAGCTCCTATTCTTTCTCGTCACGCACTCGCGAGCTAGGAACCCGACATAACATAGACATCGCGACTGTGCGACGAGGCATTGAAAAAATTGACCCGCTCGGTCACTAGGCAAGAACGATTTGTCTTAAACTGATCGCGACTGCGCGATGACATAATCCTCATCTCATCGTTCAGTCGGGGGGAAAATGGACCTATGCAGGGATAGGTTGCGACTGAGCGATGACCACGATTGGCAGCTTGTCGCGCAGTCGCGCAACTTAAAACTTGAGCAAAAATTTTTAACGCGATTGACATAAGGTCTGATTTTTTGAAAAGGGAGGCATGACCATTTTGGTGGGAAACACAGAAAAGGCCAGAAAAACATAGGATGGGGAATTTTGGGTAACAATTCTCTTCACATGTAAGTACATTATTCCCAGAAAATTTGGGAAGTTTATCTCTAAGTTCACTTGGAACTACATTATGATAACCAAAGATGTTATGGAAAGAAAATTTCTTGTACCTTTCAGCATGGGTGGGTCTCCCTTGAGATGAGGTATTAACTTGAGAAGTAGAGGCATTAGCATTTGATGTTGTAGCTCCTTCTACACCTGGATGAGAGAACCCAAAGGACTGTTGAAGGAAATCAATATTATTCTTCATCTCCAAAATATAAGCATCAGCCTGAGCTTTCTCAAGCATTTTTGTCATTATTTCCTACTCTTTATTAGATTTTTCAAGATCAATGTACAACTTAGACATTTGATCTACTGGAGTTTTGAGGCTTTTAGGTTCTTCTATTGTAAGCCCTTTCATCCTCCTCTTTCCTTTATTTTTAGAGGCTTGATGATCAACCACTTGAATGATAGGTTCCTCTTCAAATCTCTTAGGCTTTTCAACATAATTCATTGCCTCCAACTCTAGTAATCTCCTCAGTCTTTGTTCATGGAACACCTGATCCTATATGATCTTATTTTCCTTTTCCTTCTCTCCTCATTGTCTTATGGTCATTTGATCTCAGATCAATCTTTCCACTTCAACAAGTTTTGTAGCCATACTATCAGGATCTGGAAGAGTAGAAATAGATTCCTCTTCCTATCTTTTATCAAAAGAAATATAATCTTCATTTGCACCCAGTCCCACATCTGCAGCCTCAAATTATTCATGTTTAGATGCATTTCTTTCTTGGCTGCATTCGACTGGTCTTTCTTCTCTAATCTCTTCCATTTTTCATTCATCTTGAGGGGTACCTCTGGTATCCCTTTCTTTTCTAGGTTGATCATACTTAGATGTAGTTGGGAAATCATTTACCAACCTATCTTCAAGATGTCTCTAAGACTAAGATCTAGTCCTTTTGTAACTCATATTGGAAAAAGTGTGACAAAATGATTTGTTTAATACTCACCACTACTACAGAGATTACTTAGAGTCACCACCCAACACTAGTTGGGATCACAACACTAAAAAATATGAATAATTACAAATAGAGAACTCTTCAAGATAAAGAAAATGACAAAGGACCAAACTTGAGTAACTCTATGCTTCCAATGATCAACTTACTAGCTAGTTATAACAATTTACTGCATTAGTCCCCAGTAGAGTCATCATCTTGTTGGTGTTTAAAACTGTTATGCTACAAAAAATAACCAATATATCTTAAGACTGATGTTAGGAGTGGTTAGCTCCATGTATGAAATCCCTATAAGATAACTAGACCAACTATAGGGACAAGACTTCCATCTACACTTCTGGCTCTACAAAACCAAGGCAAGTATACCTAATCTAGACTAAACTCAATCCTTTATAATACCTTTTACTTATGGATTTGAACAAAAAATAGATGGTAAGTAAGTACTAAATGCAAACCTAGCATTCATTGACTCTCCAATACCATGGGTCGGATAAGAAGAACAAATGTAAATGTAAAGAACTTTGGTAATGAGTTTGATTTAAATTTATGGGAAAAAACATAGCCAAACCACTCAAACTTATATATCCATAGAATATACTTGCTTTAGATTAGTTCCTTATCCATTGGGTAAACTTCTAAATACAATGTTGCAACTGAAACAACCTTATTGGTAAAGATTCAAAGCCATAAACATAAATATCTCAGATCACACACTACAAGATCCTTAGTAGATAACCAGATAGAATCAATGTAATATCCAAAGCATTTTAATTTGATCCAAGATCAAAGACTTATGGAATACACATATGTAAAAGTAAGACTTATATAGTAAGCCAGAAAACTTACAACCCAAAGAGATATCACAAAGGAGAGACCAAAAACCTGAGAATACTTAGATTAAGTATGATGAAGTCTTGCTTTTGCAACAATATGAAAAGGAAATACACAGTTCAATAATATGCAAAAGATCATATTCTTTCTATTCTATCTCAATACAATTTGAAATACATCTGCTATATCCGAGACTAGAAACAAGTATAAGCATAATGCCTTCTACTTTCCCAATTCTCCAACCCTTTCTAAATGGTCTTGAATATTATTTTATAGGAACAAGAATGCTACAAGATTTAGACCATTTAGGGTTAGGGTTTACAACCAATCATGTCAAGAATTTAATTATGTTTTCAAGTTGAAACCCTATCTCTTCTCTTCAATCTTTGCAAATCTGATCTGCAATCAATTTTCCCTAATCCATGGATGTGATTGTAGTACCCTGAAGTCGAAGAATTCCCAAGCACGACTCTAAAAGTAGTTCACATAAATGTAGAAATGACCAGGTGGCTCCAAATGCACTCATCCTCTAATTTTAAAACTCTATGTGTCAAGTCTGCACATAAATGCATCTCCACATATCAAATTTGTATCCCTCTGGTTTTCAACAGCTATTTAGAATTGACCCATAAGATTAGATCACAGCATTTATAGCTCTGAGATCAAATATCTAAGTCCACCACCATGAAACCCTCTGAGTCAAAGATTTAAATATTTAAATTACAGTTATAATGGTCACGGGTGGCAAGGAAAATAATTTGGACGATCGAGATCAAGTCATTTCATAAATTTAAAACATATCCATACATTTGCACTTTCCACAATTTTGTTAGTGTTAAAATTCAAACACTTGTATGCTTTACTTTTAGTTGAATATCCAAGAAATATGCCTTCCTCACCTTTAGCATCAAGTTTTCCATTTCTGTTATCCTTCAGTATGAAACATCTACCTCCAAAGATTTTAAAATAGCTTACACTAGGTGCATATTCATACCATAGCTCATAAGGTATAGTATTTGTACCTTTCTTGACGTGTACTCTGTTAAGGGTATAAAATGTTGTACTTACAGCTTCTCTCCAATATTTATGTGCAACATTTTTCTTCATCATTAGTGTTCTGGCACAATCCATGATAGATCAATTTCTTCTTTCAGCTATACCATTCTGTGGTGGTGTCCTAGGTGCAGACATCTGTCTCTTTATCCCTCAATCATTGAAGAACCTATTAAACTCATTAGAAATAAACTCACCTCCTCTGTCATATCTTAGACATTTTAGACTTTTACCTGTCTCCTTTTCAACTTTTTCCAAATACCGCTTAAACAACTGGAATGCATCAGATTTTTCTTTAAGAAACAAAACAGTCATCATTCTAGAGTAATCATCAAAAAATAAGATAAAATATTTGTCTCCACAGTAACTTTTCTCACCAATAGATCCACAAAGATTAGTATGAACCAATTCTAGAATATTCTTAGAAGTATGAGTTTTACTCTTGAAACTAGATTTAGTCATTTTGCTCAATTGACATTGCTTGCACATTGCATTTTTAGGTTTCTTTAACTTAGGCAGCCCTCTAACCTTTTTCAATTTGCTTATTCTTACTAGGCTATCAAAGTTTACATGACACAACCTTTTATGCCATAACCAAACATCACTATATTGTGCAATCAAGCATGTCTCGTCAGCTAAGTCTAGATAAAACAAGTTACCTTTTGTCTTCTTCCACTTCCAACTAATTCTACATTGGCATCATAGAAATTTTCTTTCTTGTGATGGAATTCAACTTTGTAACCAAATTTATTCAGTTGTGCAACACTCAATAGGTTATACTTAAGATCGTCAACCCAATATACATCATCACATCTGATTTTTTCAGTCAATTAAATTGATCCTTTCTCTTTAACACGACATGGTGTATCATTTCCAAATTTAACATAACCACCTTTACACAGATCTAAGGTTTCAAATTTATCTTTATCACCGGTCATGTGATGTGAACAACCACTATCAATAATCCAACAATCACCTTTACTCATATAATAAATTTGTGCAGTGTTCTCATCATCATTTGAATCATCTTTCATTGCAACATACACAACTTCTATATCATTTTCATCAGATTTATCAGATTCATTGTCAGAAGCTTCTTCATCTATATAGCAAGATTTCTTACCTTTTTCTTTGTAATCCTTGTACTTCCTGAAGTCTCGGTCATCCTCTCTATCTTTATACTTGTTTTCTCTTCTTTCATCTTTTTTATTCTTATTAGGACATCTTGCAGCAATATGACCGACTTTGTTACATGAAAAATAAATAATAGGAAGTTTACCTTTGAATTTTCCTTTTCCTCTAGATAGTCTTCTTGCCATAAGTGCCTCAATTTATTCTAGATCATCATCATAAGTTTCGTTGTTACTATCCACACATTTCTTTCCTTTTTTTTATTTGTTGAGGACCGTCTGGGACTTGAATGCAGATTCAATGGCTTGTGGAGTATAGTTATCAAAATTTGACATCTCAAATGCAATAAGTCTTCCTACCAAACTTTCCAGAGTCAAATTGTTGTTAGGAGTACATCCCAATTCTTGAATTAGAGATAATATAATAGCATAAATAGGAAGAAGTTCTTAGTACCTTTCTCATGATGGTGTTATCATCAATGCTTCCTTTAGCTCCTCTAATGGCATTTACAACTTCCTTTACCCTACCATAATATTGAACAATATTTTCTCCTTGCATTTTCATTTCATCAAACTTACCTCTCAAGCTTTCAGATTTGTCTCTTATCACATTTGTGTCACCTCCATAGATGTTTTAAAGGGCATCCCACATTTTCTTTGTGATTTTACTGTCCTTTATGTCTTTAAACTCATGATAGTTCAGGGATGATGCAATCTCCAACATTGCCTGATTATGTTCTTGCTTTTCTCTTAACTGTGCAGCATTGAGAAATACTATAGGGGATACATATTCTTGATCAACATAACATTTAGCAGAATCACCAATACCAACCAAGTGAAATTTCATCAAACTTTGCCATGCAGGAAAGTTATCCTTGTTCAACTTTGGTACCTCCCTTTTGTACATATTAATCTTTTTCTTCAAGTACCTTCAAACTATTTTCAAGAGAACTAGGCTTTGATACCAATTGTTAGAATGAATTCATAATAACTAAGAGGGGGGGTGAATCATTTATCCATAGTTCTAGATGTGTCCATTACAACTTTATACCAATTTGAACAACTCGGATCTTCTCGGCAACAATAACATAAAAGTGTGCAGTTTACTATACTAATGAAATAAGCTTGCAGAAACTTAACAATAAAACACAACATAAACATTCACACATTTTGAAACCATGATTTAACATGGAAACCCAATATGGGAAAAACCACCAGTAACATGCTACCAAAATTTCACTCTTCTAAAGTGAGCTCTGTTAGGAGCCAACCCTGTAAAAGGTTACAAAACACACTATCAAATGTGACCTGGTTAAAGGATTTAATCACCCTGTCAGGAGTGGCCTTGTTAGAGGACTTAGAAAATTCCAATCTGAATGTCACCTTGCTCAAAGGATTTATACAATGAATATTAGGTCAACCTGGTTAAAGGATTTGAACTAATACAATGGTTAGAAAGTAATCAGCAGGTTTGATTTGATACATACAACTTACTTTGTCAATCCAGATCCAATTCAGCTCTAATGCTAATTTACTGAGTGGCCTCCATTCTCATCTCAAACTCTAGATCTGCTTGTAAATCCATCAAGCAATCTCTCTCTTCTTCTCTGCTCAGCCTTCTTTGCTAGATCATGCCAATTAGTCAAATCTCATCAATTACCAAAATACTATTACTCGGCCAACACTGTGTTCTTCTGCTCAGTCGCCCCTATATTCCTTAGCATTTCACTAGTGCTTGGCCATCACTAGATTCGCATTGCTCGGCATCAACTTATTAGTGATTTGTCAGTGAAAGATAAACAACATATCATTTTTCCAATGTGCCAAATGATCAAGTACCCTTGTGTTTACCCATAACTTAACTGTTTCCCTCGGTCTTCTTGTTATCTTTTTCTCCAAATCTTCTTCATCAATCAATAGATATGGTACTCAAACAGATAGTAATAGTTTCACCAGTTAAGGTTTGACATCAATGACAAAACAACAATTGTTAACATTGAATCTTTCCAACAATCTTTCCAACATAATGATGATATGAGAATTATTAGAAATTGGCATTTAATTGAGATAGGATGCAATGTGAATATTATTTTATGTTATATGCTTAAATGGAACTATAATTTCTTATGATCTTAGGTGATAAAATTTAGTATGTAAAGTTTCATTAAGGCTTTTAATATTTTTTATTTCTTTATGAAGCATATTTTATCTTCTTGGACTACTGATATTTAGATTTAGTCTGCAGGTATGAGAACATGGTATTAAACCCAGGGAACCAAACATAGGTATATGTGAATTCAGTTAGAGCCAAGGTTTTCTCTAATGAGAGACAAGACCTCATTGTATCGTGATTAAATTTGTAAATGTAAATGTTTGATTGTTTGTATTTAGTTCATAAATGTTAATTTCATATTTAATTCTTTGTGCTTTATGCTCGAGTGGATATGTCATGTGTCTAGTGATTTGTAAGTGTTTGTATATGTAACTTGACACTTGTGTATGTACTTAGGACCATGACATGTCCACTTGGGGATTGGGTTCCCACCTACCTAGGTTAGTACCATACTGAAGCCCCATGTGCATTCCTTGGTTAGGGAGCTTGAGGTGTGGTCATTTCAATTGAATTTCGTGAGTATTCTTTAAGTGGACTTTTGGAGGGTTAGAAAAGTGCCTAGGGGTGTATTCGGGTCATTTTTAGGTAGCCCACTTGATATACCTATGGGTAAGGGTCATTTTTAACCCTATAATAACCCTTGGTTGACCAAGAGACCCTCCCAAAAGTTAGATTTTCAAGATGGACTAAAATCAACTTTTGGAAGCATGATCTTGGATAGACCACCGTTTCATTTAGAGGCAAATACTTTTCTTACCTTTTTGAGTTTCTTTTCTAGGATCCATTTTTAGAAATATGTAAGAAGCTTAGGGAAGAGAAACCAATGAGAGGATTTATTTTTTCCAGTGAGTTTCTAGTGGCCTTTTTAGTGAAAACTCTCCATGTTGGAGAGTTTGAACACCCACTCTCTATCTTAGAGATTTGACTAGATTTGGGAAAGCTTAGAAATAAGGAGGACTTAGGCTTAAAGGAAGCTCTTCAAAATATTATTTCCTTAAGCTTGGACTTAGGTTGTTTCTCTCATTCATTCTACTATTTTTTCTCTTATGGTGTAAATAAAATGGATGTAGTATGTTAATATGTTTGTAAAGGTGTAGAGATGGTTGTCATTATGTTTCCTTCCATTGTTGTGTTGTGAATTATTTTCTTTGTGATGTATTGAATGATTGTTGGTATGGGAGTCTCAATGTCCACTCACCCTTGGAAGGGAAGAGTAGCCTTGGGGGTGAAGGTATAGTGACAGTCCATGGGTGTAGAGTCTCTCCTCAAGGAGGAGAGGGAGAAAACATGGAGTATGGGCTCCATGAAGTCACTCCACTTTTGAGAGTCATAAGGGAGAATTTTTATGGCTTGAAGCCTTGAAGGGGAATAAAGAGAGTTTTGTAAATAAAAAATACTCAATATTGGTAGGGTAACCTAGAAAATTAAAGTTGAACTTGGGAGAAAATTTATTTTTGAAAGGATTCATCTTTTTTGTATTGGTCGTATGGCTAGAAATTTGTATTCATGTATTTAGTATGGAGAAGGTTTGATAGCCTATGTTGTTTCATATTTCTGAACTAGATTATATATAAAGTTTCATTTTATGTGCAAGTGAAAGAAAGAGAAAAGTTCTCATTTTCACCTCCTAAATTTGGACCCTAACCCTAATTTTGAATTAGGGTTAGGGTTGCCCAAATAAAGAGATGAGTTGACTTCTCTTTTAATAAAATAAAATAAAATTATTATGCCTTTTGTGGGAAAGTATTTCCAATACATGTATTGGAGGGACGATAATTTTGAACTCCATGTTTTTAGACTTTTCCTTATTTCTTTTTCTTATAGATTAATTTGAGGAGATTATTAATATAGGATTTGTTTTAATATTGGGAGATTGTCATGGGATATTTTTAAATTATGAATTTTAATAAATGTTATTATTTTAATGAATTTATATGGCCTAATGCATTTTAGTTGTAATTTTGGAAGAGATAGATTATAACGATTTAGGTGATTTAATTAATTAAAGGAGTAATACTTTAAAAATGACTATTACATTTTATATTTTGGGATAATTTATGAGATATTGTAGTAACAAAATTTATTAATTTATTATTACCTTATGATTAAAAGGACTATACACTAATGAACTTCAAGATAAATTCTCTTAGCAAATATGGGAATTTAAATATGTTAATTTAAAAATTATCACCAACAAAGTTTTATTAAGGATCCCCATTTGATATCATTTTTGTAATCTAGCAATTTGTTGCTTTAAAATTATAAAGATAAACAAGACCATTAATAAATGTTAACATATTTGTCAAATTTTGAAATTATTATTGGAGGGAGTCTAATTAAAGTTTTAGTTAAACATTGGGTTATATTAAAGAATTTATAATGTTATCTTTATGTGGCCAATATATGTGGCTAGTATAATGGTCATTATAAAAATAATGTTAAAGTTCAACTTGAATGAGTATTATGATTCAAATTTAATAAAGCTTATAGTCCAAACTTCAAGTGATTTAATGATTAAATTAGTGGATTTTTAAATGAATATATTTAGGAACTTGAGGGATGAATTTAGATTAAGTAATTAATAAAATACTTGAAAAGAATTTAAATGATAACTACATATAAAGATATTTTTCTTCACTTAAGTGAGTATTGTTAGGAGTTGTTGAGTGACTTCTGTTTAGAGTTTTAATTAAGGAATATTAAAAAGTATTTTGTTTAAATTTAACCTATTTTATTAATATAGTTACAATTAAACAAGACTTAAATGGATTGTTGTAGTGTAAACTAAATTATATATTCTTGAATTTGATTATACAGTTGAGAATGTTGTAGTAAGATATTATTAATGATTAATGAGCATATAAATAATAGAATTGTTAAGATATTAATTTAATCTTTTAAAGAAGTTATAGGGGGTAATCCTCACATCTTCAAACTCTATTAAAGAGTAATTAAAATAATTTGGCTTTACCAATATTATCATTAAGGACAATTAAGATGCCTACTCTTAAAGGAAACTTAGTATAACAAGTTGGTTATCCATTTTATAGTTTAATTCTTTCCTCACAATACGATTAAGGTTAAGAACCTATTAGGTGATTTAAATAATTAAAATTTATGTAACTAACAAATGGGTTGAGTGATGTTGACATCTAGTCATGATTCCCCTTGACCCTAATTGCGACTCTTGCCACTAGCGTTACCTAACACACTAACTTTGTAATTGATTAGAAAACTTGGAAACCTCATGACTTTAACCCACACTACATTTAATGTTGTTCAAAAAAAATTATTGTATTTTTGGACGTAAAATTATGGGCATGACACTTGGTATCAGAGCCATGTTTCAACATTGGAACATTAAACTCACTATGTTTCACAAACGTTAAACACATTGTTTCAACATTATCAATATATTTCAAACTTAGGAAATAAAATCACAACAACTTTGAACATTATTTTCAAAGCTACAAAATTACCTTAAACTTATACCCTTCTCATTTTTTTGTAGGATACCTTTGATAACATGAAAAGCTCAAGCCCATGGACAGGGCCATAAACATTCGTTTGTGGCTTGAGATCAGGTAGAGAAAGATGTAGGGGTGCTAGAGAGGAGAAAAGATCTCCTCCCAAGAAACCACCCAACCCTAATCAATATGTACTTAATACTCTTCAAAATTTGGTTGGAATCATTTTGGATAGGATACCGTAGGGTGGTCAGCAAGCAGGACCCAGGGGTGCTGCACGTGAGCATAGTAGGAGTCCCCCACCTAGGATTGTGGAAGAGTAGGCTGACCACGAAGGTGAGTTAGTGCATATGCCACCTCTAGAGGTAGTGGCTCCACCTTTTGAGAGAGAACCTCGTGACATAGGGGACTAGATTAAGGAGCTAATACGCCTTAATCCACCACCTTTTTTAGGACCCACAAGTGGGATTAAGGTCAAGGCATTTCTTTTGAGTCTTGAGAGGTACTTTGGATTGTGCCCTTATGGGAGAAATATGAGGGCACACTTTTATATCCACTTGCTGAGAGGTACAACCTCTAATTGGTGGAGGACAAGGGAGTTAAAGAGTAATCTAGCTATTGACACCCTCACATGGAGCACTTTCCTAGAGAGATTCAAAGACTGTTACCTATTTGAGCACTATAGACAATGACAGATAGATGAGTTCTATGACCTTCAATAGAGGGGACTCACCGTTACGTAGTATGAGAGTAATTTCCTTGAGATTCTACCCTATGTGGAGTACATGAGAGATGAGAAGATCAGGGTCAACCACTTTGTAAAGGGGTTGAATGCATCTATATTAGGTCCAGTGCGCATGGCATTACTAAGGAACCTTAAAGAGGCCCTAGAAAAGGCCTTTATTTCCAAAGAGGTTCAGGGTAGAGGACATGATTCATCAGATCGGTCTCAGAACTAAGATTTCATACCATAGAGTTCAAGCTATCAGAGATCACATTGGAAGGGTAATAATAATAACATAAATTAATCAGGGTCTTACAAACCCCCTCCACCTTAGTAGTAGACTTAGCAAAGTCAGAGGTCACAAGCACCTGATACACCCTCAGTTAGTACTCAGCAATCCTCCAGGGGTGGTTTTAGTGTCTCTAGTAGGACAGGAGGGTTACAGTTCTCTAGTCCCCAGGGTATTCAGATACAGACACGAGGACCATGCTACACTTGTGGTACCATGGGGCACTTAGATAGAGATTTCCCTCAGGTATGTAGTCAGTGTACAACAACATCAGAGCCCACTGTTGGATATATGGGTAGGTCCCTTAGAGATTTTGTAGTGGTTGATAACCACTAGGAAGAACATCATGCTATAGTGATTGATTCTTCAGGTGGAGTCAGAAGAGAAGCTAGCCTTGGATCCTATCCACATTTTGGCATGTAGGACATTGGCTCTTCGAGGCTAAGAGTTGGACTAGGTTAGAGTCCATTTGGATTGCTATGATGAGGTTACATATTCATAGGAGGACACAGTGTATATGAGAGCATAGTACCCCATCTTTTTTATGAACTCCGGGAGGAAGTTCAAGCCTAGGGGGGAGGATGTGAGGCCTCACCCCGAGCCCATCGTATCTTTCTAGATTTTTTCTTATGATAGACTTAGCACCTGATATATTATATTTTGATACATTATGGATTTTATATTTTATGTTGTGGATTGATCATTTTGGATGTTGGATATATGTTATGGTGCACATGATGGACTATATTATGTTTCTATTATGGATCTTTCATTATGAGAGATTTGATTTGGGAAAATATTATGATTATTTGATGGATTAATAATGATATGAGAATTATTAGAACTGGACATTTAATTGAGATATGATGCAATGTGAATTTTACTTTATATTATATGCTTAAATGGAACTATAATTTCTTATGATCTTAGGTGATAAAATTTAGTATGTAGATGTTTCATTAAAGTTTTGAATATTGTTTATTTCTTTATGAAGCATATTTTATCTCCTTGGACTACTGATATTTGGATTTAGTCTGAAGGTATGAGACTATGGTATTAAGCCCGGGGAACCAAACATAGGTATATGTGAATTCAGTTAGAGCCAAGGTTTTGTCTAATGAGAGACAATACCTCATTGCATCATCATTAAATTTGTAAACGTAAATGTTTGATTATTTGTATTTAGTTCATAAATGTTAATTTCATAATTAATTCTTTGTGCTTTATGCTGAAGTGGATATGTCATGTGTCTAGTGATGTGTAAGTGTTTGTATATGTCACTTAACACTTGTGTATATACTTAGGACCATGACATGTACACTTGGGGGTTGGGTGTCCACCTACCTAGGTTAGTACCATAGTGAATCCCCATGTGCATTCCTTGGTTAGGGAGCTCAAGGTGTGGTCATTTCAATTAAATTTCGTGAGTATTCTTTAAGTGAACTTTTGGAGGGTTAGAAAAGTGACTAGGGGTGTGTTAGGGTCATTTTTAGGTATCCCACTTGATATACCTATGGGTATGGGTCATTTTTAACTGTAGAATAACCCTTGGTTAACCAAGAGACCCTCACAAAAGTTGGATTTTCAAGATGGACGAAAATCAAGTTTTGGAAGCATGATCTTGGATAGACCACCCTTCCATTTAGATGGAAATAATTTGCTTACCTTTTTGAGTTTCCTTTCTATGATACATTTTTAAAAATATGTAAGAAGATTAGGGAAGAGAAACCAATGAGATGCTTTCCTTTTTCTCATGAGTTTATAGTGGCCTTTTTAGTGGAGACTCTCCATGTTGGAGAGATTGAACACCCACTCTCTATCTTAAAGATTTAACCAAATTGGGGAAGCTTGAAAAAAAGGAGGACTTAGGCTTGAAGGGATCTCTGTAAAAAATTCTTTCTTTAAGTTTGAACTTAGGTTGGTGGATCTCATTAATTCTACTCTTGTTTCTCTTATGGTGTAAAGAAAATGGATGTAGTATGTTAATATGTTTGTAAATGTGTAGAGATGGTTGTGATTGTGTCTCCTTCCATTATTGTGTTGTGAAGTATTTTCTTTGTGATGCTTTGAATGATTTTTTTTATGGGAGTCTCAAGGTCCACTCACCCTTGGGAGGGAAGAGTAGCCATGGGGCTGAAGGTATAGTGCATTGACAGTGTTAGAATAGTTTAATTCTTTATCTTTTATTAACTCCAGAATACAATAAATTAAATGCACATTCAGATAACACAATAGACAATACCACAATTTTGGTTACAGGGAAACCAAATGGTAAAAACCCCGGTGGGAATTAACACCCACAATGAGCTATACTTGTTTATAATAATCCCTGTTAGAAGATCTTGCAACCCTGTTAGGAGTTGTTCTTTACAATGCAATAAGTATAGTGACCTCGTTAAGGGTCTGACCCTATTAGGAGTCTTTTACAAATAACCCTGTTAAGGGTGAGGACTCCCTATCCAAAATCTCACTGCTTTAATGGTGAAGGCTATAACCTTCTGTAGAACAGATAGGCACTATATGTGATGATGAATTGTAGAGTAGACCTGTTGTCTTGATTAGTTCCAATGTATTTTAATCTTTCACTTCTTCTTCACATACATCCTTGATGAATGAAACACAACTGATATTATTCTTTGTACATTTTTTGTCTCTTATCTTCTCGTTCACACTTAGCGTTCCACAAATGAACTGCTATAAGTATCTTCCTCAAAGTATGAGATCATGGGACCTATTAGGAAACTCTTCATAACATCCTTGTTAGCTTAACTAACCACATAAGCATAATTACAACCATGCAATATAAATTGAATAGACGCGACGCTTCACACAGCTGGCCTCACCAAATTAACTCTAACATTGCAATCTTGTTGAAACACGTTTGGCGCCTTTAGATAACTATCTTCAACTCATAACTATACTTGAATATACACACGCATATCCTAAAGATAGGCACAAATCAAGAACCAATGCAATATGTCAGCTCTATACAGACAAACTCCAGAAACTGTAACTGCCGCTAATAGAATTACACAACATAATTGAAACTTCATATCTGAGTCTGCGTGTATGAACAAAACATAAACAACATGTCTACAACATTAATATAATTTCACAAGGCTTGATAACATTAATCTGATAAGTACATATAGAACATTATTGTACATTATATGTTGTCATCAATGACAAACATACAATCAACTAGTTTCCAGAAGTAAATCTCCATCAATATCCCCCTTTGACATTGATGGAAACATATGATATTAAAAACATCTTCAGCATGTGGTGTCTTCTTTCTTTTTACAATATTCTCAATATCATCATAAAATATTCCTTTACACTGCTGCAGCTCCTCTGTCTATGTTTATACTCCCCCAGAGTATATGCTCCCTCTTACTATATACTTTCCCTTTGACATCAATGGCAAAGGGTGCCATAAACAATTAGGCACAGGTACTACTCTAGAAGTAGAGTAGTCAACCATTCATCAGTCACTATGGACTGATGTTCTTGCTGCTTTCTCTAATTAGACTCAAGAGAGGGAATTACTCCCAGCTTCTCCCTGAGATACTCAAAAGTATCTTTTGATAAAGGCTTTGTGAAAATATCTGCCAACTATTCTTTGGTGCTCACATAGTCCAATTTTACTTCATTATCTACCACTTTTTCTCTAAGAAAGTAGTATTTAATCTCAATGTGCTTTTTCTTTACATGCATCATAGGGTTCTTGGACATGTTGATAGTACTGGTGTTATCACAGTGAATAACAATAGGATAATCAACCTATATACCAAAATATTTAACCATATGCTTGATCCAAACCATTGTTGAACAATTCAATGCTACTGCAACATTTTCAGCTTTTGTTGTTGACTGAGAGATACAATTCGGCTTGTTGCTTACCCAAGAAACCAACCTATCTCCAAGAAATAGTGCTCCTCCAGAAGTACTCTTCCTGTCATCAGTACAACCTACCCAATCTACATTTGTATACACATAAAGTTGTACATTATCTAATTTAGGATACCATAAACCATAGTCTATAGTTCCCTTTAGATAGCTAAATATTCTCTTTTTTGCCATTAGGTGATTCTATTTTGGTTCTGCTACAAATCTACCAACAATGACAACTGCATTAGATATGTCTAGTCTAGATTGGGTAAGATATATAAGTTTTCCAATCATAGACTTATACAATGTCTTGTCAACTGATGTGGAATCATCTTCTTTAGAAAACTTGCTTCCTGTTATCATAGGAGTGCATACTGGCTTACAGTCTTCCATCTTAAAGGTCTTTAATATTTTCTTCACATATTTGGAGTGATTTATAAATATCCCTTTATCTTTTTTCTTTACATTTAATCCCAAAAATTATTTTATAGGACCAATCATGCTCATTTCAAATTCATTCTGCATTTCTTTTACAAATTCTACACTAAGCTTATCATTACCTCCAAAGATAATGTCATCAACAAATATGGCAACAAGCAATAATCCATCAGGTGTCTCTCTTATGAATAGGTTACAATCTGCTGCTCCTTTCTTAAATCCAATCTTGGTAAGATAACCATCTAGTCTCTCATACCAAGCTCTTGGGGCCTGTTTAAGTCCATAGAGTGCT
>MU227710.1:610820-625244 GCA_018584345.1 Thuja plicata | reverse complement strand
TTCTTACCTTTTTGAGTTTCTTTTCTAGGATCCATTTTTAGAAATATGTAAGAAGCTTAGGGAAGAGAAACCAATGAGAGGATTTATTTTTTCCAGTGAGTTTCTAGTGGCCTTTTTAGTGAAAACTCTCCATGTTGGAGAGTTTGAACACCCACTCTCTATCTTAGAGATTTGACTAGATTTGGGAAAGCTTAGAAATAAGGAGGACTTAGGCTTAAAGGAAGCTCTTCAAAATATTATTTCCTTAAGCTTGGACTTAGGTTGTTTCTCTCATTCATTCTACTATTTTTTCTCTTATGGTGTAAATAAAATGGATGTAGTATGTTAATATGTTTGTAAAGGTGTAGAGATGGTTGTCATTATGTTTCCTTCCATTGTTGTGTTGTGAATTATTTTCTTTGTGATGTATTGAATGATTGTTGGTATGGGAGTCTCAATGTCCACTCACCCTTGGAAGGGAAGAGTAGCCTTGGGGGTGAAGGTATAGTGACAGTCCATGGGTGTAGAGTCTCTCCTCAAGGAGGAGAGGGAGAAAACATGGAGTATGGGCTCCATGAAGTCACTCCACTTTTGAGAGTCATAAGGGAGAATTTTTATGGCTTGAAGCCTTGAAGGGGAATAAAGAGAGTTTTGTAAATAAAAAATACTCAATATTGGTAGGGTAACCTAGAAAATTAAAGTTGAACTTGGGAGAAAATTTATTTTTGAAAGGATTCATCTTTTTTGTATTGGTCGTATGGCTAGAAATTTGTATTCATGTATTTAGTATGGAGAAGGTTTGATAGCCTATGTTGTTTCATATTTCTGAACTAGATTATATATAAAGTTTCATTTTATGTGCAAGTGAAAGAAAGAGAAAAGTTCTCATTTTCACCTCCTAAATTTGGACCCTAACCCTAATTTTGAATTAGGGTTAGGGTTGCCCAAATAAAGAGATGAGTTGACTTCTCTTTTAATAAAATAAAATAAAATTATTATGCCTTTTGTGGGAAAGTATTTCCAATACATGTATTGGAGGGACGATAATTTTGAACTCCATGTTTTTAGACTTTTCCTTATTTCTTTTTCTTATAGATTAATTTGAGGAGATTATTAATATAGGATTTGTTTTAATATTGGGAGATTGTCATGGGATATTTTTAAATTATGAATTTTAATAAATGTTATTATTTTAATGAATTTATATGGCCTAATGCATTTTAGTTGTAATTTTGGAAGAGATAGATTATAACGATTTAGGTGATTTAATTAATTAAAGGAGTAATACTTTAAAAATGACTATTACATTTTATATTTTGGGATAATTTATGAGATATTGTAGTAACAAAATTTATTAATTTATTATTACCTTATGATTAAAAGGACTATACACTAATGAACTTCAAGATAAATTCTCTTAGCAAATATGGGAATTTAAATATGTTAATTTAAAAATTATCACCAACAAAGTTTTATTAAGGATCCCCATTTGATATCATTTTTGTAATCTAGCAATTTGTTGCTTTAAAATTATAAAGATAAACAAGACCATTAATAAATGTTAACATATTTGTCAAATTTTGAAATTATTATTGGAGGGAGTCTAATTAAAGTTTTAGTTAAACATTGGGTTATATTAAAGAATTTATAATGTTATCTTTATGTGGCCAATATATGTGGCTAGTATAATGGTCATTATAAAAATAATGTTAAAGTTCAACTTGAATGAGTATTATGATTCAAATTTAATAAAGCTTATAGTCCAAACTTCAAGTGATTTAATGATTAAATTAGTGGATTTTTAAATGAATATATTTAGGAACTTGAGGGATGAATTTAGATTAAGTAATTAATAAAATACTTGAAAAGAATTTAAATGATAACTACATATAAAGATATTTTTCTTCACTTAAGTGAGTATTGTTAGGAGTTGTTGAGTGACTTCTGTTTAGAGTTTTAATTAAGGAATATTAAAAAGTATTTTGTTTAAATTTAACCTATTTTATTAATATAGTTACAATTAAACAAGACTTAAATGGATTGTTGTAGTGTAAACTAAATTATATATTCTTGAATTTGATTATACAGTTGAGAATGTTGTAGTAAGATATTATTAATGATTAATGAGCATATAAATAATAGAATTGTTAAGATATTAATTTAATCTTTTAAAGAAGTTATAGGGGGTAATCCTCACATCTTCAAACTCTATTAAAGAGTAATTAAAATAATTTGGCTTTACCAATATTATCATTAAGGACAATTAAGATGCCTACTCTTAAAGGAAACTTAGTATAACAAGTTGGTTATCCATTTTATAGTTTAATTCTTTCCTCACAATACGATTAAGGTTAAGAACCTATTAGGTGATTTAAATAATTAAAATTTATGTAACTAACAAATGGGTTGAGTGATGTTGACATCTAGTCATGATTCCCCTTGACCCTAATTGCGACTCTTGCCACTAGCGTTACCTAACACACTAACTTTGTAATTGATTAGAAAACTTGGAAACCTCATGACTTTAACCCACACTACATTTAATGTTGTTCAAAAAAAATTATTGTATTTTTGGACGTAAAATTATGGGCATGACACTTGGTATCAGAGCCATGTTTCAACATTGGAACATTAAACTCACTATGTTTCACAAACGTTAAACACATTGTTTCAACATTATCAATATATTTCAAACTTAGGAAATAAAATCACAACAACTTTGAACATTATTTTCAAAGCTACAAAATTACCTTAAACTTATACCCTTCTCATTTTTTTGTAGGATACCTTTGATAACATGAAAAGCTCAAGCCCATGGACAGGGCCATAAACATTCGTTTGTGGCTTGAGATCAGGTAGAGAAAGATGTAGGGGTGCTAGAGAGGAGAAAAGATCTCCTCCCAAGAAACCACCCAACCCTAATCAATATGTACTTAATACTCTTCAAAATTTGGTTGGAATCATTTTGGATAGGATACCGTAGGGTGGTCAGCAAGCAGGACCCAGGGGTGCTGCACGTGAGCATAGTAGGAGTCCCCCACCTAGGATTGTGGAAGAGTAGGCTGACCACGAAGGTGAGTTAGTGCATATGCCACCTCTAGAGGTAGTGGCTCCACCTTTTGAGAGAGAACCTCGTGACATAGGGGACTAGATTAAGGAGCTAATACGCCTTAATCCACCACCTTTTTTAGGACCCACAAGTGGGATTAAGGTCAAGGCATTTCTTTTGAGTCTTGAGAGGTACTTTGGATTGTGCCCTTATGGGAGAAATATGAGGGCACACTTTTATATCCACTTGCTGAGAGGTACAACCTCTAATTGGTGGAGGACAAGGGAGTTAAAGAGTAATCTAGCTATTGACACCCTCACATGGAGCACTTTCCTAGAGAGATTCAAAGACTGTTACCTATTTGAGCACTATAGACAATGACAGATAGATGAGTTCTATGACCTTCAATAGAGGGGACTCACCGTTACGTAGTATGAGAGTAATTTCCTTGAGATTCTACCCTATGTGGAGTACATGAGAGATGAGAAGATCAGGGTCAACCACTTTGTAAAGGGGTTGAATGCATCTATATTAGGTCCAGTGCGCATGGCATTACTAAGGAACCTTAAAGAGGCCCTAGAAAAGGCCTTTATTTCCAAAGAGGTTCAGGGTAGAGGACATGATTCATCAGATCGGTCTCAGAACTAAGATTTCATACCATAGAGTTCAAGCTATCAGAGATCACATTGGAAGGGTAATAATAATAACATAAATTAATCAGGGTCTTACAAACCCCCTCCACCTTAGTAGTAGACTTAGCAAAGTCAGAGGTCACAAGCACCTGATACACCCTCAGTTAGTACTCAGCAATCCTCCAGGGGTGGTTTTAGTGTCTCTAGTAGGACAGGAGGGTTACAGTTCTCTAGTCCCCAGGGTATTCAGATACAGACACGAGGACCATGCTACACTTGTGGTACCATGGGGCACTTAGATAGAGATTTCCCTCAGGTATGTAGTCAGTGTACAACAACATCAGAGCCCACTGTTGGATATATGGGTAGGTCCCTTAGAGATTTTGTAGTGGTTGATAACCACTAGGAAGAACATCATGCTATAGTGATTGATTCTTCAGGTGGAGTCAGAAGAGAAGCTAGCCTTGGATCCTATCCACATTTTGGCATGTAGGACATTGGCTCTTCGAGGCTAAGAGTTGGACTAGGTTAGAGTCCATTTGGATTGCTATGATGAGGTTACATATTCATAGGAGGACACAGTGTATATGAGAGCATAGTACCCCATCTTTTTTATGAACTCCGGGAGGAAGTTCAAGCCTAGGGGGGAGGATGTGAGGCCTCACCCCGAGCCCATCGTATCTTTCTAGATTTTTTCTTATGATAGACTTAGCACCTGATATATTATATTTTGATACATTATGGATTTTATATTTTATGTTGTGGATTGATCATTTTGGATGTTGGATATATGTTATGGTGCACATGATGGACTATATTATGTTTCTATTATGGATCTTTCATTATGAGAGATTTGATTTGGGAAAATATTATGATTATTTGATGGATTAATAATGATATGAGAATTATTAGAACTGGACATTTAATTGAGATATGATGCAATGTGAATTTTACTTTATATTATATGCTTAAATGGAACTATAATTTCTTATGATCTTAGGTGATAAAATTTAGTATGTAGATGTTTCATTAAAGTTTTGAATATTGTTTATTTCTTTATGAAGCATATTTTATCTCCTTGGACTACTGATATTTGGATTTAGTCTGAAGGTATGAGACTATGGTATTAAGCCCGGGGAACCAAACATAGGTATATGTGAATTCAGTTAGAGCCAAGGTTTTGTCTAATGAGAGACAATACCTCATTGCATCATCATTAAATTTGTAAACGTAAATGTTTGATTATTTGTATTTAGTTCATAAATGTTAATTTCATAATTAATTCTTTGTGCTTTATGCTGAAGTGGATATGTCATGTGTCTAGTGATGTGTAAGTGTTTGTATATGTCACTTAACACTTGTGTATATACTTAGGACCATGACATGTACACTTGGGGGTTGGGTGTCCACCTACCTAGGTTAGTACCATAGTGAATCCCCATGTGCATTCCTTGGTTAGGGAGCTCAAGGTGTGGTCATTTCAATTAAATTTCGTGAGTATTCTTTAAGTGAACTTTTGGAGGGTTAGAAAAGTGACTAGGGGTGTGTTAGGGTCATTTTTAGGTATCCCACTTGATATACCTATGGGTATGGGTCATTTTTAACTGTAGAATAACCCTTGGTTAACCAAGAGACCCTCACAAAAGTTGGATTTTCAAGATGGACGAAAATCAAGTTTTGGAAGCATGATCTTGGATAGACCACCCTTCCATTTAGATGGAAATAATTTGCTTACCTTTTTGAGTTTCCTTTCTATGATACATTTTTAAAAATATGTAAGAAGATTAGGGAAGAGAAACCAATGAGATGCTTTCCTTTTTCTCATGAGTTTATAGTGGCCTTTTTAGTGGAGACTCTCCATGTTGGAGAGATTGAACACCCACTCTCTATCTTAAAGATTTAACCAAATTGGGGAAGCTTGAAAAAAAGGAGGACTTAGGCTTGAAGGGATCTCTGTAAAAAATTCTTTCTTTAAGTTTGAACTTAGGTTGGTGGATCTCATTAATTCTACTCTTGTTTCTCTTATGGTGTAAAGAAAATGGATGTAGTATGTTAATATGTTTGTAAATGTGTAGAGATGGTTGTGATTGTGTCTCCTTCCATTATTGTGTTGTGAAGTATTTTCTTTGTGATGCTTTGAATGATTTTTTTTATGGGAGTCTCAAGGTCCACTCACCCTTGGGAGGGAAGAGTAGCCATGGGGCTGAAGGTATAGTGCATTGACAGTGTTAGAATAGTTTAATTCTTTATCTTTTATTAACTCCAGAATACAATAAATTAAATGCACATTCAGATAACACAATAGACAATACCACAATTTTGGTTACAGGGAAACCAAATGGTAAAAACCCCGGTGGGAATTAACACCCACAATGAGCTATACTTGTTTATAATAATCCCTGTTAGAAGATCTTGCAACCCTGTTAGGAGTTGTTCTTTACAATGCAATAAGTATAGTGACCTCGTTAAGGGTCTGACCCTATTAGGAGTCTTTTACAAATAACCCTGTTAAGGGTGAGGACTCCCTATCCAAAATCTCACTGCTTTAATGGTGAAGGCTATAACCTTCTGTAGAACAGATAGGCACTATATGTGATGATGAATTGTAGAGTAGACCTGTTGTCTTGATTAGTTCCAATG
Source organism: Thuja plicata (assembly GCA_018584345.1). NCBI lineage: Eukaryota > Viridiplantae > Streptophyta > Pinopsida > Cupressales > Cupressaceae > Thuja > Thuja plicata. The sequence continues at coordinate 618,944 of MU227710.1, read as the reverse complement.
TATTTTAATCTTTCACTTCTTCTTCACATACATCCTTGATGAATGAAACACAACTGATATTATTCTTTGTACATTTTTTGTCTCTTATCTTCTCGTTCACACTTAGCGTTCCACAAATGAACTGCTATAAGTATCTTCCTCAAAGTATGAGATCATGGGACCTATTAGGAAACTCTTCATAACATCCTTGTTAGCTTAACTAACCACATAAGCATAATTACAACCATGCAATATAAATTGAATAGACGCGACGCTTCACACAGCTGGCCTCACCAAATTAACTCTAACATTGCAATCTTGTTGAAACACGTTTGGCGCCTTTAGATAACTATCTTCAACTCATAACTATACTTGAATATACACACGCATATCCTAAAGATAGGCACAAATCAAGAACCAATGCAATATGTCAGCTCTATACAGACAAACTCCAGAAACTGTAACTGCCGCTAATAGAATTACACAACATAATTGAAACTTCATATCTGAGTCTGCGTGTATGAACAAAACATAAACAACATGTCTACAACATTAATATAATTTCACAAGGCTTGATAACATTAATCTGATAAGTACATATAGAACATTATTGTACATTATATGTTGTCATCAATGACAAACATACAATCAACTAGTTTCCAGAAGTAAATCTCCATCAATATCCCCCTTTGACATTGATGGAAACATATGATATTAAAAACATCTTCAGCATGTGGTGTCTTCTTTCTTTTTACAATATTCTCAATATCATCATAAAATATTCCTTTACACTGCTGCAGCTCCTCTGTCTATGTTTATACTCCCCCAGAGTATATGCTCCCTCTTACTATATACTTTCCCTTTGACATCAATGGCAAAGGGTGCCATAAACAATTAGGCACAGGTACTACTCTAGAAGTAGAGTAGTCAACCATTCATCAGTCACTATGGACTGATGTTCTTGCTGCTTTCTCTAATTAGACTCAAGAGAGGGAATTACTCCCAGCTTCTCCCTGAGATACTCAAAAGTATCTTTTGATAAAGGCTTTGTGAAAATATCTGCCAACTATTCTTTGGTGCTCACATAGTCCAATTTTACTTCATTATCTACCACTTTTTCTCTAAGAAAGTAGTATTTAATCTCAATGTGCTTTTTCTTTACATGCATCATAGGGTTCTTGGACATGTTGATAGTACTGGTGTTATCACAGTGAATAACAATAGGATAATCAACCTATATACCAAAATATTTAACCATATGCTTGATCCAAACCATTGTTGAACAATTCAATGCTACTGCAACATTTTCAGCTTTTGTTGTTGACTGAGAGATACAATTCGGCTTGTTGCTTACCCAAGAAACCAACCTATCTCCAAGAAATAGTGCTCCTCCAGAAGTACTCTTCCTGTCATCAGTACAACCTACCCAATCTACATTTGTATACACATAAAGTTGTACATTATCTAATTTAGGATACCATAAACCATAGTCTATAGTTCCCTTTAGATAGCTAAATATTCTCTTTTTTGCCATTAGGTGATTCTATTTTGGTTCTGCTACAAATCTACCAACAATGACAACTGCATTAGATATGTCTAGTCTAGATTGGGTAAGATATATAAGTTTTCCAATCATAGACTTATACAATGTCTTGTCAACTGATGTGGAATCATCTTCTTTAGAAAACTTGCTTCCTGTTATCATAGGAGTGCATACTGGCTTACAGTCTTCCATCTTAAAGGTCTTTAATATTTTCTTCACATATTTGGAGTGATTTATAAATATCCCTTTATCTTTTTTCTTTACATTTAATCCCAAAAATTATTTTATAGGACCAATCATGCTCATTTCAAATTCATTCTGCATTTCTTTTACAAATTCTACACTAAGCTTATCATTACCTCCAAAGATAATGTCATCAACAAATATGGCAACAAGCAATAATCCATCAGGTGTCTCTCTTATGAATAGGTTACAATCTGCTGCTCCTTTCTTAAATCCAATCTTGGTAAGATAACCATCTAGTCTCTCATACCAAGCTCTTGGGGCCTGTTTAAGTCCATAGAGTGCTTTCTTCAATCTGCATCCATGTCTGGTTTATCTAATAGATTAAATCATTCAGGCTATTCTATGTAGATTTCTTCCTTCAAGTCACCATTTAGAAAGGTTGATTTGACATCCATTTGATATACTTTGAAGTATTTGAATGTTGCATAGGCCAATAATAACTTAATGGCTTCTAATCTTCTCACAGGAGAAAATGTGTCAGTGTAATCTATCCCTTCCCTTTGCGCATATCCTTTACACACTAGTCTTGCTTTGTTTCTAACCACTATACCATCTTCATTCATTTTGTTCCTGAATACCCACTTTGTTCCAATCACATTTTTGTCACTAGGTCTAGGAACCAATTCCCATGTGTCATTTTTTATTATTTGATCTAATTGTTCTTCCATTGCTTTCTACCAATCAGAGTCCTTGCAAGCATCTTCAACATTTAAAGGTTCAATCTATTAAAGTAAACATACCTCTTCATCCAGTGTTAAGCTTTTTTCTTTAGATCTAGTCAAAACATTGCTTCTCTGATCTCCAATGATATCATATTTTGAATGATACCTAGATGTGAATTTTGAAACTCTTGGTGTGACATCCTCATCTGTAATCTGTGATACTTCTTTGCTTGATTCAGGTTCATTACATGAAATGTCAATGCAATCAAACATTTCTTCAATAACAGTGTCTTTATTGTTAGGCCTAGGTTTATCCTCAATCATAGGTGCATATTCATAGTACCTCTTTTGAACTATGAACTTCTCATCAATCTTTACATGAGTACTTTCAATTATCTTCTTTAATCTTAAATTGAAACATCTGTATGTTTTTCTTTTAGTAGAATAACCAAGGAAAAAATATTCATTGCTTCTAGCATCAAACTTACCAATGCCATCATCTCTCTTGATGTATTACTTTCTGCCAAAGATTCTGAAATATTTTACTATAGGTACATTACCAAACCAGAGTTCATAAGGTGTCTTATTTACGCCTGGTCTTAGTTGTGTTCTGTTGATAGTATAGACTGTTGTATTAACTGCATCTCTCCAATAGGTGTGTGCAACTTTTCCTTCATTCATCATAGTGCATGTTGTATCAAGTATGATCATATTCCTTCTTTCTGCAATCTCATTCTCTTGAGGGGTTCTGGGTGCACTCAACTATCTTTTGATTCCATGTTCTTCACATTAGTCATAAAATTGGTCAGAGGTGAATTCTCCTCCTCTATCTAATCTCAGACACTTTAGTTTTAATCTAGATTCATTCTCAACTTTGGCTTTGAATATTTTGAACTTCTCAAAGGCTTCAGACTTCTCCTTTAAGAATGCAACCCACATCATCCTTGAAAAATCATCAACAAACAAAATGAAATACATTTCTCTGTAGTATGATCTTGTTTGAGTGGGACCACATAAATTTGTATGCACTAGGTCTAACTTGTTTTCAGCTGAGTTCTATTTTCTTCTGAAATAATTCCTTACATGCTTTACCATAACACATTCTCTGCACATTATGTCAACTGGTTTTGCAATACTTGGAAGTTCTCTAACTGCCTTGACATTGCTTATCTTTACTATATTGTCAAAATTGATATGACATAGTCTCTTGTGCCATAACCAACTGTCATCTACTTTTGCAACAAAACAACTTACATCTGAATTGAGCTGAAAAACATTACCTTTTATCTTTGAGCCTGATGTAATCATGTCTCCTTCTTTGTTGCTAATAATGCATTTGTTTTCTTTGAATTCCAAATGATAACCTTTGTCAAGTAGCTGTCCAACACTTAGTACATTGTAATGTAATCCATCAACATACATAACATCATCTGTCTTATTCTTTCCATCCAAGGTGATAGATCCTCTACCTATGATAGCTTTGGGAGTGTTATCTCCAAATCTAACCATACCACCTTTGTACTTGTCTAGATGAAAAAATCTATCTTTATCACTTGTCATGTGATGAGAGCATCTATTGTCAATGATCCAATCAGTTTTGATGTCTACTTTAAAAATTAGGGCTAACTCCTGTGCTTCCTTTTCATCTTCAATGTCCATTTCCTCAAGCAATTTTTCCATGTCTTTAAGGGCAACAAATCCAATTTCATCTTCTCCTAAATCTTCATCAGTTACACCTTCTTCAGCATGATAGCATTCCTTTCTATATTTTGGTTTATAATCAGATCTGAATTTCTTTACTCTTGTGGGACACTTGGATGCAAAGTGGCCAATCTTGTTGCATGAAAAACATTTGAATGGAAAATGTCCTTTGTACTTGCCTTTGCCTTTCTTTTCTCTTATAGCAATCATGGCAATGATTTCTTCTAGTTCTTCATCAACTTCTTCTTTCTCACTATTGCTATAAATGTGTAAAGGTTTCTTACCATGAACTAAGGATTTAAAGGCTATTTCACTTTTGGGTTCAGTCTTCAATCTTGATATCTCAAATGCAGAGATTTTACTGATCAAAATCTCTCTCTTGAAGTCTTGTGAAAATTGCACGGTTTCCTCTAGAATATTGATCTTATTCTCATAGTCTATTGTTAAAGTAGTCACCAGCTTGTCCATTATGTCTTCTTCTGATATTTCTCCACCATTATTTCTAATTTCAGAAACTACATCATTTATCCTCTGATTATAGGCTCTAATGTTCTCTTCAGGTAACATCTCAAGATTGTTGTATTTCTTTTTCCATGTCTTCCTGCGCGCATTCTTTACTTGGATATCTCCTTCAAAAATGTCTTCTAAATACTTCCATATTGTGTATGCCTTGTCTACTTTCTTGATCTCAAAGAATTCACTGTCAGATAGTGCACTTATAAGGGCTTCTTTGGAAACTGCATTAGCTATAAATGTATCCTTTTGTTTACTAGTAGCATCATCTCTTGAGAGGTCTTTTAGAGAGGGAATAACAAATTCTTGTGTGGTTATCTCAAAGATGCCAAAACCAACACACTGTAGATGTGTTATCATTTTGTTCTTCTAATCTAGATAATTCTCTCCATCGAACTTAGGACCATCTTTTCTGAAGTATGCCATCTAATCTACCTTAAGCTGTTAGGCTTTCTCTTCAAGGCACTTGGCTCTGATACGAATTGTTAGAATAGTCCCAAAGGATAACTGAGAGGGGGGGTGAATTAGTTATCAGCTAATTTAATTCTTTATCTTTTATTAACTCCAGAATATAATAAAGTCAATGCACATTTAGATAACACAATAGACAACACCACAGTTTGGTTACGGGAAAACCAAATGGTAAAAACCCTGGTGGGAATTAACACCCACAATGAACTATACTTGTTTATAATAATAATCCATGTTAGAAGATCTTGCAACCCTGTTAGGATTTGTTCTTTAAAATGCAATAAGTATAGTGACCTGGTTAAGGGTCTGACCCTATTAAAAGTCTTTTACAAATAACCCTATTAAGGGTGAGGACTCACTGTCCAAAAGATCACTGCTTTAATGGTGAAGGCTACAACCTTATGTAGAAAAGATATGTACTATATCTGATGATGAACTATAGAGCAGACCTATTGTCTTGATTAGTTCCAATGTATTGTAATATTTCACTTCTTCTTCACATAGATCCTTGATGAATGAAACACAACTGATATTTTTCTCTGTACATTTTCTATCTCTTATCTTCTCATTCACACTTAGCATTCCACAAATGAACTGCTATAAGTATCTTCCTCAAAGTATGAGATCATGGGACATGTTAGGAAACTCTTCATAACATCCTTGTTGGCTTAGCTAACCACACAAGCATAATTACAACCATGCAATATAAACTGAATAGACGTGATGCTTCACATAGTTGACCTCACCAAATTAACTCTAACATTACAACCTTGTTGAAACATGTTTGGCACCTTTAGATAACTATCTTTAACTCATAACTAAAATTGAATATACACACGCATATCCCAAAGATAGAAACTCAAGAACCAATGCAATACATTGGCTCTGTATAGACAAACTCCAGAAACTGTAACTACCGCTAACAGAATTACACAACACAACTGAAACTTTGTATCAGAGTCTGCATGTATGAAAAAAACATAAACAATATGTCTACAACATTAATATAACCGTGAAAGGCTTGATAACATTAATCTGATAAGTACATACAGAACACTGTTGTATATTATATGTTGTCATCAATGACAAACATACAATCAAGTAGCTTCCAGAAGTAAATCTCCAACAGACAACCCATGGGTGTAGAGTCTCTCCTCAAGGAAAAAAGAGAGAAAACATGAAGTATGGGCTCCATGAATTCACTCCACTTTTGGGGGTCATAAGCAAAAAATTTTATGGCTTGAAGCCTTGGAGAGCATAAGGAGAGTTTTGTGCACTTGGAAGGGATGAGATGTTTTTTTTATGTCATGTGTTGGCTGGTATGTTTCTTTTTTTTTTATTGCTTTCTCCCTATTGGGTACTTGGTCCACTTCACCCTATTTTAGGGTCATTGTGTGACCCATTGTGAATTCCTTGGTTGGGATTTTTGTGTGGGATAGTGTATTTGTAATTTTTGTTTTGTTTGAAGTGTTTGCAACCCACCTTTGTTTGGTTCCCCAAGCTCGGGGGTGGCCTCTTAGAGGCCTAAGATGGGAGGTGAGCATCCCATGGTGTTTGTTTTTCTTTCTATTTGCATATTTCTTCCTTGTTTTTGGAGCTCTTTTGAAGTTGAAGCTTGAAGGCAAAGAGATTGGGATGTAATGGCTATTATAGTTATTTTGTATTAAGCCCCATGGCTGGATTTTTTGTAATCTTGCTATTTTTCTTCAAAAAGAGAAATTTGGTTAGTTATGAAACTTCAGATTTTATTTGGAACCTTGTTTTGTGTAAATAAAAAATACTCAATATGTGTAGGGTAACCTAGAAAATGAAAGTTTAACTTGGGAGAAAATGTCTTTTTGAAAGGATTCTAACTTTTTGTATTGGTCGTATGGCTGGAAATTTTTATTAATGTATTTAGTATGGAGAAGGTTTGATAGCCTATGTTGTTTCAGATTTCTAAACTAGAGTATATATAAAGTTTAATTTTATGTGCAAGTGAAAAGAAAGAGGAAAGTTCTCATTTTCACCTCCTAAATTTGGGCCCTAACCCTAATTTCTATTTAGGGTTAGGGTTGCCCAAATAAAGAGATGAGTTGACTTCTCTTTTAATAAAAAAATAAAATAAATTATTATGCCTTTTGTGGAAAAGTATTTCCAATACATGTATTGGAGGGAAGATAATTTTGAACTCCATATTTTTAGGCTTTTCCAGATTTCTTTTTTCTTATAGATTAATTTGAGGAGATTATTAATATAGGATTTGTTTAAATATTGGGAGATTTTCATGGTGTATTTTTTAATTATGACTTTTAATAGATGTTATTATTTTAATGAATTTATATGGCCTAATGCATTTTAGTTGTAATTTTGGAAGAGGTAGGTTATAACGATTTAGTTGATTTAATTAATTAAAGGAGTAATACTTTAAATAACTATTAGATTTTATATTTTTGGATAATTTATGAGAGATTGTAGTAAAAAAATTATTAATTTATTATTATCTTATGATTAAAAGGACTATACACTAATGAACTTCAAGATAAATTCTCTTAGTAAATATGGGAATTTAAATATGTTGATTTAAAAATTATCACCAACAAAGTTTTATTAAGGATCCCCATTTGATATCGTTTTGGTAATCTAGCAATTTGTTGGTTTAAAATTATAAAGATAAACAAGACCATTAATAAATGTTAACATATTTGTTGAATTTTTAAATTATTATTGGAGGGAGTCTAATTAAAGTTTTAGTTAAACATTGGGTAATATTAAAGGATTTCTAATGTTATCTTTATGTGGCCAATATATGTGACCAGTATAATGGCCATTATAAAAATAATGTTAGAGTTCAACTTCAATGAGTATTATGATTCAAATTTAATAAAGGTTATAGTCCAAACTTCAAGTGATTTAATGGTTAACTTAGTGGATTTTTAAATGAATATGTTTAGGAACTTGAGGGATAAATTTAAATTAAGTAATTAATAAAACACTTGAAATGCATTTAAATGACAACAACATATATAT
>MU227710.1:600364-610770 GCA_018584345.1 Thuja plicata | reverse complement strand
TATATATATATATATATATATATATATTTCTTCACTTAAGTGAGTATTGTTAGGAGTTGTTGAGTGAATTTTGTTTAGAGTTTTAATTAAGGAATATTAAAAAAGGATTTTGTTTAAATTTAACCTATTTTATTAATATTGTTACAAATAAACAAGACTTAAATGGATCATCATAGTGTAAACTAAATTATGTATTCTTGAATTTGATTATACAATTGAGAACGTTTTAATAAGATATTATTAAAGATTAATGAGCATATAAATAACATAATCTTTAAGATATTAATTTAATCTTTTAAAGAAATTATAGGGGATAATCCTCACATCTTCAAACTCTATTAAAGAGAAATTAAAATAATCTAGCTTTACAATATTATCATTAAGGACAATTAAGATGCCTACTCTTAAAGAAAACTTAGTATAACAAGTTGGTTATCCATTTTATAGTTTAATTTTTTCCTCATGATATGATTAAGGCTAAGAACATATTAGGTGATTTAACTAATTAAAATTTAGGTTACTAACAAATTGGTTGAGGTATGTTGACATGTAGTCATGATTCCCCTTGACCCTAATTGTGAATCTTGCCACTAGCGTTACCTAACCCACTAACTTTGTAACTGATTAGAAAACTTAGAATCCTCATGACTTTAACCCACACTGTATTTAATGTTGTTCAAAAAAATTTATTGCATTTTTGGACTTAAAATTATGGGCATGACATGTGTTTCCTTTGGATTAGAAGAAAATATTGCAACAATTCTAACAACGTGTGCTATATCAGGTCTGTTGTGAACAACATACTGCAATTTACCAATCATGGATTGGTAAAGAATTTTATCCACCTCTTGTGTTTCATCCTCTTTAGAGAATTTACATCCAGTAACCATAGGTGTTCCAATAGGCTTGGAATCTTCCATACCAAAAATTTTAAGGATCTCTTTGATATACTTGGCTTGTCTAATATAGATCCCTTCGGTAACTTGTTGTACTTGTAGACCTAGAAAGAACTTAATCTCTCCAATCATTGACATTTTGAACTCTTTTCTCATTTCATTAGCAAATCCTTTACATAAGTGTCATTGCCTCCAAAAATAATATCATGAACAAAAATTTCAGCAATCAAAACTTTATTATCACAGTCACATTTCAAGTAGATGTTACTGTTATCACTTGTTCTTTGAAATCCTATTTTGATTAGATAAGAGTGAAATCTCTCATACCATGCTTGAGGTGCTTGTTTCAAACCATATAAATATTTATGTAAATTACATACCTTGTTCTTGTTTGTGTTCTCAATGAATCCTTTAGGTTTCTCAATGTATACTTCTTCTTCAAGTATCCCATTAAGAAATGCAGACTTAACGTGCAACTGATATACCTTGAATCCTTTGTAAGCAACATAAGATAGAAGTATTCTAACTCTTTCCGATCTAGAAATAGGTGCAAAATTCTCTCCATAGTCAATACCTTCCTCTTCTACATAACCTTTGCAAACCAATCTAGCTTTATTTCTGATAACTTCTCCATGATCATTCAGTTTGTTTCTGAAAATCCATTTAGTACCAATAACATTTTTTGTCTTTAGGCCTAGGTATTAATGTCCATGTCTTGTTCTTCTCAATTTGATCATGCTCTTCTTTTATTGCTTTCATCCAATTTTCATTATCTAGTGCTTCTTTAACTTTCTTAGGCTCAAATATAGATATCAAACATGTATTGTCTCTTACCTTGCTTCTGGTCATCACTCCAGCATCCTTATTTCTAATAATCTTGCTCAGGGAATGGTGCCTTCTCACATACTTTTCCAAAATAGGCTCGGTAGCTCTCGGTTCCTCAATATCAAAAATTTTATATTGAAATCCTTGTTCATATTCCTCCTCGGTAGGTGCTCTCGATAAGGTATCAGGAACATCAAGTTGAACATATACAAAATTTGCATAATCTTCAGGTTCTTTCTTGCTATCTTCATCATTCCTTTTTGCAAATTCATTAATTCTTACCTTTGCACTTTCCACCATCTTGTTAGTAATATTATTCAAACATTTGTAAGATTTACTCCTTGTAGAATATCCTAAGAATATTCCTTCTTCTCCTTTTGAATCAAACTTTCCTTCTCTAGAATCTTTCAGAATATAGCATTTTCACCCAAAAATGTTAAAGTAAATAACATTAGGTTTGTTTTCATACCATATTTCATAAGGTGTCTTGTTGGTACCTTTCTTCATTTGTACTTGGTTCAATGTATAAACAACAGTACCCATAGCTTCTCTCCAAAAGTTCTATGATACTCCCTTTTCAATCATCAGTGTTCTAGCACAATCAAAAATAGATCTGTTTCTTCTCTCGTATCTCATTCTGTTGTGGTGTCCTTGGTCCTGAAAAGTTTCTCTTGATTCCATTCTCATTACAAAACTATGTAAAATCATCATAAGTAAACTCACCTCCTCTGTCAGATCTCATATATTTCAATTATCTTCCAGTTTCTTTTCAACTTGGGTATTATACCACTTAAAAATTTGAAATGCATAATATTTTTCTTTTAAAAACATTAAAAGCATCATTCTAGAATAATCATCCATAAATAAAATAAAATATTTGTCTCCATAATAACTTTGAGTCCTCATGGGTCCACATAAATCAGTATGCACTAAATCCAAAATTCCTTGTGTAACATAAGTCTTGCTTGAAAAACTAGATTTAGTCATCTTACCCATCTCAGATTCTCTGCACATAGCATTCTTAGGTTTCTCTAATCTCGGTAGTCCTCTTACTCTATTCTTTTACTCACTTTGATTAAGTTGTCAAAATTAACATGACAAAACCTTTTGTGCCATAACCAAACATCTTCAACTTTAGCAACCAAGAAACTCTTCATGGAAGTATCAAGATAAAATAAATTGCCTTTATATTGTTCTCCAGTAGAAATCAGACTATCCTTCTCATCAAATATTTTCAACTTTCCATATTGAAATCATAGTCGGTGACCTATATTGTATACTTGTGCAACACTCAACATATTATACTTTAATCCTTCAACCCAATAAACATCATCAAATCTTGTGTTATTCAGTAGAATTATAGAATCTTTTCCTTTCACAGGATATGGAGCATCATTACCAAATCTAACAAATCCTCCATCATGTTTTTCCAAGGAAATAAACTTAATTGTGTCACTAGTCATGTAATGTGCACAACCACTATCTATAATCCATGTTTCATTCTTACTTGTGATATAAGGGCTCTAGGTTCTTCTTCATAGAAATCATCTTTAATAGTAACATAAACAACTTCCTTTCCATCATCACTATCAAAAGAATCATCATCACTTAGTCCTTCATTAGCAATATGAAAAGATTTCTTACCTTTATTTTTATAGTATCTGAATCTAATTTTTGTTTTGTCCTTATCTCTATTATCTTTCTTTTCTTCCTTATCTTTCTCAGGACAGTTAGATGAAAAGTGACCAATTTTATCACAATTAAAACATTTCAAAGGTAACTTACCTCAATATTTTCTTTTGCCTCTTTGTAGCCTTCTAGCCAGCAAAGCTTCAAATTCTCTTTCATTCTCATCACATTCAATAAATAACTCTTCAAGACCTTCATTGCAACTATAAAATTTCTCACTAGCACTACTCAAATATCCATCTTTGGCTATAGCTTCCCTAGCTTTTCCAATCTTTAAAGTAAACTTAAATGCAGATTCAATCTTAGATGTAGCAGGAAAACTATTGTCAAAATTGTTTAACTCAAATGTAGTTAACTTACCAATAGTAGCATCCAGTGAAAGATTCATCTGGCGAATAGATTTGAGCTCTTGTATAGAAGATACATGAATAGCATAACTCAATAGTAGGGTTCTCAACATCTTTCTTGTAACATCATCCTCTTTTATGATCCCACCAACTCCTCTAATAGAATTAACGGTGTCCTTAATTCTTGTACTAAACTGTATTATGTTCTCTCCTTATTTTATCCTCATAGACTCAAATTTTCCTCTCAGACTTTATGTTTTAGCCTTTTGAACATGTTGATCTCCACCATAGATCAAAATAAGCTTATCCCATATTTTTTTGAAGTAGTACAACCATCAAGTTCACCATATTCATGGTCGGTAAGTGTAGAAGCAATCTCAATCATAACTTGTGTGTGTTCTTGTTTCTATCTTTGCTCACTGATAGTCAAAGGTATAGTAATCGGTGCTACATATTATCAAGAGAGTGAAGTCCATATTCTCCTACACCAGACACATGTAACCTCATTCTACTTTTCCATATAGAGAAATGATCCCTATTCAGCTTTGGTACTTCCCTCTTATACATCTTTAGATCTTAACTCAAGTTATTTTAAACTTATCACTTCAAAGTAACTGAGGCTTTGATACCAATTGTTGGTCCATTGAGATGGGGTGAATTAGATAAATAAAAACTTAAACACTTAAAAATAAACTCACTGATTCACTCGGTAATATTGAATACAATAAGCAACCAATTCACCAAATAACTTAACAACTCAAACAACAATATATATCATATATGGAAATCAATTATTCAAACTTAGCAACATTAGATTAGTTTAGATAACTCCAGATTTAACTCAGTTGACACTAGATTTAATGAGGAAACTCAATTTGGGGAAAACCTCTATGGGAATTGTAACCCACAATAAAAATTTACCCTTCTAAAGTACTCTTGGTTAAGAACTTATCCTGTTAAAGATTACAAACACATTTACTAAATGTGAGCCTATTAGGGGTTTACCTCAGATCTGTTAAGATCTTCACTCTGCTTAAAAGTGGCCTTGTTAGAGGTCTTAAAACACTCTTTTGGAATGTCACCTAAGTCTAGGTTTTACAATTAGGACTGTTAAATACACTCGGTTAATAGATTTCTATGTTACAAATATTAATAAGAAATAGTAAACTTTGATCTGTAAATATAGCAACTACCTTTTCTTGTGTCAGATTATTTATGCTCAAGTGAATAATGGAATCACATACTCCATTGATCTCTTTCTTAGACTATAGATTCTTCAATCTTTGTTTCTTTGTTATGCTCAGTAAATGTTGTTCTTCAGCTTCTTCTTCTTCTTTATTCAATTTTCCAGCAACTTTCTCTCTGTTTATTTCTCATTCTTTATATAGACATACTTTTGCCTCTTAATCTCCTTCAATTAATTTTCCATCATTTTTGCTTGGTCGTTCAATCATCTTCTTCATTATTCACAACTCGGTAAACCATTTCACTTCTACCTCAGAACTTGTACTTTTCTTGGAACTCTCACAATTTAGTTTAACCGCTTGATCTTTGCCTTACATATTCTCATTGAATTTTCCCATTTATAGATCTTCTAACAATCTTCATTTAATTCATATCCTCCTCCATCTCATCATTTTTGTATATTAAATTCTATCTTATCATCATTTATAATCAATATCTTGTACTCAGTAAAAGTTTCTTTGCAACTCGGTAACTGACTTCATTCACTGCTCGGTGTCTAAATCATCTTCGGTGCTCAATGCTTGACTTTCACTCGGTGTTCAGTAAATGTGACCGACTCACATAACATTCTATTGACTGACTCTGTCTAGCTCGGTAAAGTAACTCTTTCAGTCATAACTTTAACTCTTTTCAGTTTCTAAATTGATCAATCAATTGTACCGATTTGATAATATCAAATATATAGTAGAAAACAACTATATCATCATTAATTTATCATCGTTTGATCTTTATTTGTCACCCATTTGACTTCTCCTCTTAAGATATGGTAACATAATAAAAAACAATTAACCAATTGCTTGACATAAATGAAAAAACAATAACTGATCTAACCATTTCTACAATCATAATACTCGGTATCACTCGGTCTTCATCATCTCCATTAGATATCCATCAGTTGATCAACACTAAATATTAGGGAAGAGAAAAAATCTGAATTTCAAATTTGTAGAACACGGGTGATACAGAGATTTCTCATCTGATGACTAAAGTTTCATTTATGAACTGGCTAAAATAGAGGACTTGTCCAAAAGGTGTGAGAAAACCTTTAATCAGATGATTGCATTGGATAAGAAATATTAATAGCTCATGATAATAAATAATTCACTGGAAGAACACGTGGATGAACTAAAAAAAAAGTAGGTAGATGAGCCTCCACAAGCAATGACAGTAGAAAAAGTGGATGCATCTACAAAAACACGGGATGAAACAATAATCATTGAAGGCCAAACAGGGAAAGATGAGGGAGGAAAAAATATTGATGTTGTTCTTGTGGTTCTTGCATTCTTGAAACACTGAGTAGTTGGTTTGAAAGAGAAAACCTCACTAGTGCATGAATTGCACAATTCACTCCAAGATGCCAACAGTGTAGCTACTAAATTAGTGACTTTTCTTGGGCCCATGTTTAATGTATGGTCGGGAGGGACTAGAGTAATGGATAGATTAAACACTACCATGCTGTACAGTGATGAATTCCCTTCCAAGATTTCAGAAACTTCCAAGATGGTAGAAGAGGTAAATGCCTCTTATGCATTCTTTAATGGGATGGATGTGTTGATTAGAAACAAATTTTAGTTGTTTGGAAAAGAGTACAATGCACTAATTCCTCAAATGTATGATAGTAATAATAATTTGAAAGAACAGTCTATGTGGGAGGAGGAAATTGAGGCAATATGGAAAAAAAAATTATGTAAATGAACACTTGGAGAAAGAGATTGATGTTGGTTACTTAAATGATCTAATTGGAAAATTGTTTAAGGTTGAAGTTGATATGATCAAGTTAATTATTGATTTCAAGATGATCGTAGATGAAAGGTGGACAAAGTTCGTTGCCCAGATAGAACAAGAAAAGTATTTCAGTTGGCCCACTGACAGGGAGGTGAACAAGTGGGAGGCCATGTTGAAAAAGTAATAGATGTCATGTGTCTGCAACAAATTTCAATCAATTTGTTGTAATTGATTAACTGTTATAATCAATTTGTTGTAATTGTTGTCATTTTTTATCCTTCCAAGTAGTCTGAAGATTGTTGCATCCTTATGTATAAAAAGATTCCAAGACTACTGGAAGAGGGGATAGTCATTTTTGAATCATAAAAGATTGTAAGAGTATGATATTAGACCAAGAAATTATATAGAGGTATGCGTTTATTTTGAATGTAATGACCATTTGATATGAATATAAATACAAATTCACAAGAAATTTCTAGAAATTCTATAAATGATTGTCTTTTCTCTATATTTTGAGTTTTATTTAAATTAAATAGTTAAGGATTGTTCAATTTATTTATCTGTAAGGCAGGATGTGAGATTGTTTTAGGGTTTTTCTCAATGAGAGAATTAATTTCCTTGGAATAGTTTTAGCGAGATTTGAAGTTCTTTACAAATATGATCATCATATCTATCATATAAATGTGTAATGTTATATAAGGTATATTTATCCTCTTTCAGATATGCAAGTGTTTTTAAGTTTGTATTATTGTTAAGGGATCTCAATGTTTAAGGTGATTCCATACCCTAAGATAAGGCACTAGTCTTTTATACATTTGGAGTGGGTGGATATCATCATTTAATCAAACATTTTGGAAACCTGATTTTTTTTTTATCAAATAAGTAAGTTATAGAATAAGAGTTTTTGTAATTTCCACTATACATCTGCTTGAATGATACTCTGAGTGAGTCATTAAAGTATAAAAGAGGTAAACCCGTCTGAGTACGTGGAACTCAAAGTGAAGAATGTGTAAATACCTTGTTACTATTATTATTTTTCTTGCTTGATCAGTGTGTGGGAAGATAATAGAGTGGGCTTGTTTACAAGTGTTGTATGTCAGCAAGAAAAAAAACCAACAGAACATGGCGACTCTGTTGGGGAGTTAAAGGAAAGTATGCATTTAAGAATTTTCCTTGAAACTTTTGTTTGATAATTGTTAGATCTTTGGTATCCAGTTTTGAAATCATAGTTGCATGTTGCCCTATCATCAATTTTGTTTTTTAATGTGTTCAAAGTAAAATATCATATATTTTCCCAAAAAATTTTGGGTGGCAACTCTGAGTCTTGGTTTATAGTAGCTTTGGGAAAAATATTAGCAGATCAAGTTTTTTGGGGATTTCATTATGGATAGGATGAGAAACATGAGGGAATACACTAAGGAACACCCTAAAGCCATGTTAGAAGGTGAGCTACCTAAATCTCCCAAAATGATTTGGTCCAAGAAGGGAGAACCTTGTAATACTTCTTCTTGGAGACCTAGGTCCATAGGTCCAAGTCAGCCCCTAAGTACTGTCCCAGAGAAAATGTCTACTTACTCCATGAGTTCTGACTTGACTAGTATGGGTTATTTAGATAATTTTTTAATACCCCTATACAAGAGAGGATACCGCAGCAGAAGGGGGTAACCCAAGTCCAATACAAAGGGGGAAGTAGAAGAAAGGACAAACGTAGGGATTCTCAACCTGGTAGGGTATAGGGAATTATTCCTCGAGTTTAATGGATACCCCCTATATATGAACTAGAACCCAAAGAGAGGCTCATTTGATAAATTTACATGATTCTGCAAGTTCTAAGATGTTGGTTATATTGAGGTTTTAAGGAAGGAATTGAAGGAGCAAATGCTTCTCAATCAAAGAAATGAGAAGAACAGAGAGGAAGAGATCATAAATGCCATTAAAGAGAGAGAAAGTTTTAAAAAAATAATTGCTCAACCAAAAATAGCAAATCAAAGTCTGAAAGAAGATTTCAAAGTCTTGGATACGAAACCTTTTGGTAATATGAGTGCCATGAGGAAAGAATGCCAAGAGAGGGAACATCTTTTAAAGAAAGATGATTTCAAAGTTGAAGGCCATGTATTGCGAGAGATTCTTACTCACAAGTTTCTCTATGTCATGCCCAAAAGTTGGGCAAAAACACACGAACAAAAATTTTTAAATAACGCATTAAAATGAGATACTAAAACTACACAACGGTAAAAAGTGCACGCAAAATGATGCAAGGGTGAAAATGAAAACCATAAAAGGCCTCAAGGAGAGGAGTAGCTTACACAGCTATCCTAAGGGATGACTAAAGTTCCCAATTGGAACTGCACGCAAAATGAGGTAGTTGACCGAAGGTCAACTAGAGTTGACCAAAAGTCAACTATACTTGGAAATAAGGGAATGGTACAAGCTAGGGTTCATGAGACCCTATGGAAGACTCATGCATGCAAATTGAGACAGTTTGACTAAAAGTCAACTAGGTTTGACCAAAAGTCAAACTTCCTTGAAATACGTGAAGGAGGGTCACAAGTGCCTACTAAGCATTAAGGAAGTCAAAGACGCACCAAACGAGGCAGTTGACCAAAAAGTCAACCCATGTTGACCAAAAAGTCAACTATCTCCAAAAGGCTTGAAACTGAAACCCGAGGGTCCAGAGGCTGCAAGGGTCAACTGGTTTCAACCAGGGAACGTGCGGACGAGGTTTGACCATGGTTGACCAAAAGTCAACCATGCACGAGTCGGGTCAATGATTACGATACTACCCATAAAAGGGTTCATAGTGACGATGAGGGGTCAGCTGTTCCCTCTAAGCAATAAATGGCAAAAAATGGCGACGAGGTTTAAACGAAAGGTTCAACGATTAATCTACAATTAACATTGAAAACTTTGAATAGATCTACACCGGAAATAAAAGAAATCCACTAAATTAATCTTGCCAAAAAAAAGACGTCCATACTCTACTATATTTTTAAATCAACATCTAATCTATATTAATAAACATACATATTCTCAACCAATCCTAAAATGAATGAATGTAATCAAATCGAATTACTATATATAAAAAAAATATCTTAAGTAATATTACCAAATAATATTCTAAACTAAAATCATTAAGAACTGATTAAATAAATAAATCTATATTATTAAATCTCTAGTTATGATATCTATTTATCAAGATCAATTTTAAATTACATCTTACATATATAATAATAATAAATAAATAAAAAACATTTAATAAAAAGAATTCCTATACCTTAAGGTATCCAACTACTATTCGGGCAGCCAACCAGACTGGTGGCGGTGGTTAAAGGCGGTGGGCGGCGAAAAAGTGGAGGAGGCGACGCCGACGTCAAAGGCGGCGGCGGCAGATGAGTTCGGTGGAGGAGCGAAAGGGGGCGGAGCGGGTTAAACTCAGCAGGCGGCGGGGTGAAAGTGGGAGGGGCGGCGTGGCGCAGCTCCACCGCCCCACTATGTTTACACAGTGGGCGGGGTGGGTCGGCCGCGGCCGACGCCCCACCCGCCACTATGCCCACACAGTGGACGGGAGCCCCTGCGCGGGGACCTTGGGTCGGGGACAGGCTTCGGCCCTCCCGCCCAACCCCAAATAATTTTTTTTTTAAAACAACTACGCACAGCGCTTAAATTTTTTTTTTAAAAA
>MU227710.1:523885-577840 GCA_018584345.1 Thuja plicata | reverse complement strand
TCCCTTTTCTGTTTTACCATGAACTTGTGGCCATTGAAATACCAAATTTTTTTACTTGGGTGTTATTTCCTTTTGTTTAGTTCTAGAATATATTATTACATCCTAATAAAAATGTAGCAATACAACCAATGAATGAAATAATCCATGGATAAAAAGAAATTGTAATCCATAATCCAGTTAGAAAGTATGGTCTAGAAAAGTGTGATGTTAATTTAAAAATTTAAATAAATATTACGTAAAGAACCTGAGGTTGTCCCCAATAGTCCTTAAACATGGAAAGGCTTTTGATGCATAACTCTCCTTCACCCTGAGGAGAAATACTTGCATCTTCTTCCAAAACTTTAGCCTGCAAACATTTGCATAGAAGAAGCTATTACATATGCATTTTCAAGCCCTTACAGTTTCTTAGAAGCTCATGCAAGCATGGGTAGCACCCTGACCAAATATGCATTGACGTTAAGGCCATACTGGTCAACAAAACACAAAACAAGAAGTTCATAGTATTGAATCATAAAGTGATGAAAGATAGCTTATCTAGATATCATTATAAGATAGACAAAGGATGAGACAACTCTTAAGAAAGAGCCAACAACAAAGACAACAAACAAAGGGGCATGTGAAGGCCAACTTGATGACTAGGAGCATACCACCGTAATTGAGGTGTAGATCAGGCATGCATGTGGAATCCCCATCAAGTCAGAATCAAACTGAGGCCTCCTAGCCTAACATAAATGAGAACTTTACACAAGTACAAAAAAATATAAACATCCCTATTTGAGGTGCATTACAAACAAATTTGTTTAATCTTCTAGATAGTTATGTCTTACACTACAACATTAAAATGCTCTTGAAAGGATTTTAGGAAAATGTAATTCAAGGTTATCGATCATCTTTTAAGGCCATTATCAATCAGACATTAGAGTAGGAGGCTTCACACCATTTTAGGAACCAACAAAATCACTACATTAAGATGTTTTAAAGAAGGTGATATTTTTTTCCTCTAACAATGTATTTTTGCACAATTAAACATTATATTTTTAAAAATATTGTTAGCGCAAAAATGGAATAATTTGCTTCTGGGAAAAGTTTGCTTAAGAGGCGTTAGTATTAGTCAGAATGAAAAATTAGTTAAAGGGGAATATATCCCCACGTGTTTTTTCCCCCAACACATATAAATACATATAAGACATTAAGTTGATTACTTATCACTAAAACAAAATGAATTGAACACTTATCAATTAATCATAGCTAGATACAGGAAAGCATAATAGAGCTCATTTTTTATGACAACGGAACTGTGTTTTGCATAAAGAGAAAAGATGGATTTGTTTTGGAGGTAGAGAAGCTCATTACTTCTAAGATTTTTTTTGTCTGAAGGTCTAATTGAAGAAGCTCATTGACTTTAGGAGCATAATCTGTATTGATGAAAAGATGCTAAACTCTTTGGCATGGATTTAATTGGCAACAAATATCAGAACACATTGAATCAAGTAAAGCATAATTACAATGGCGAATTCATCATGAGTACACAACAATTTGACTAGAATAATAATGGTAGTTGATCTTATGATTGTTGACTATGAAGCAAAGGTAGAAAAGGTAGTCTCTAAATGCTATTGTTTTAAGATCTCTTTGATTGGGCATGTTACTACATTGAACTAAGATTATTTTGGTTTTTATATTGTTGCATTTGGTTGACCACAGACAAGGAAATAGTGTTTTAAACAAGAACACTTGTAGAACCTTTGAGTTGAGTTGGATTCCTTGAGTGAGTTCCAAGACACTTGTAGAATCCTTGAGTTTAGTTGGGTTCCTTAAGGGGATAGTAGACTAGGGCTCTACATCAGTTTAACTCGAGCTTCACTTGGTTTTGAGAATAGTTTAATATTATCTACTTAACAAGGCCAACCATGTGAAGGTGGAAGCTCATTTGGCCCCACTCCCCCTAACATCACTCTAAATTACCCATTAACATCTAGCATTCATTTATTCATTCATCCATTTATGAAATATAACATTCAGTCATTATAATCACATAACATTCAATAACACTTAAAATTAATTAAAAATTGGACATTCATCAATAATTCATCAACATTTAGTAGCACAAAATTACATTCATTAAGACAACATAAATATATTATCAAAAAAGGTTTATTACAATCTTTTATTTTTTGGTTTCTTATTTATTGGGTTTTGCATGAAAGTGCTAAGCGAAGCATCAAGATCTTCGTAATTCCCCTGAGATTCTTCTTGTGCACCCAATATATGCCTCCTCCTGTGTGACGTAAGAGGACACTGGTGCACCAAAGGGGGGTCCGCTGCAATAACAACTAAATGGGTTAGATGCACAACATTTTATATTAGTGTTACAAGTATTTCATTAATTAAAAGAAGATAACCACCGACCAAAAAAAAATTAAAATAACATAATAGAGACTTTCTTTACTTGACAATGCCACGTCATCTCGAATATGGTGAACACTCAGATCATCCTCCACTTCTTATTATCCTTTCCACAACTCAACAACATTAGTTATGATCATCTTAACCCTAATCTCTACCTTTTGGAAAATTTAAATTAATCACGAATATCACACCAAACTGATCATGGCTTCCAATCATAACTTATTTTTTGTCAAACAGCCCTAGCTTCGTACTTCATCTTAACATTTTTTTGGGGGAGGATTGAATCATACTATGGTCTACATGTCAACAACCACCAGAAGATAGTTGTATACTTTTGCATATATGCAATGAATGGTTATTTTCAATGTCAATAAATAAAATATCTAAAGAATTACTCAACGCTATAGGAGTTGGTAATTGCTAAATGATGCCAAATATTTCCACATATAATTATAGAGTCCTAAAATTATATTGATAGTGACAATTCATCAATGACCCATCAGATGAATTAAACGAAAAAGGAGGCAGCATCAAACATAAGACCTATATCATCCAATCAGCAATTGGGGGGAGTTTAGGACACGCATTGAATCAACACTTCCATAGACAGTTAGCCTTAGTAACATGTGGTGAGAATTTTATTAGGAAAAGGTAACCATCAAATGAGACAAACTCGTAAACTAGTGAGTCACAGTCCAATTAGTAATTCTGAGACATTCAGTGACTATATTGCCAAACAGAAAATATACAACCCTTAGAAATTCACGAAAGGGGAAATATACAAAATGCAACCCTTAGAAATTCATGAAAGGGAAAATATACTGATGTGTTTTGGATGGAGAATTGATATGGAAAAGCAAGGTAAAAATCAGTATGATACTGGTTGGAATGGGATGGATAAGTTGCAGATTTGGGAAGGATAGGACAGTCCAAAGAAGAGAGGACTAATTGAACACAATTTTGTGTTGATAGGATAGTGAAGTGTCCCATTGGAAGAAAAAAATAATGGTGATGAGATTGGTAGTAGGAAGGGTCCACGTGACTCAAAATTGTTCTTAGAGCCTATAATGGCTCTCAATTGTTGTAATCCTCTCAATTTATGTAATGCATTAAATAAGTTTGTAATGTCCTTAAAGGACTAAAATCTTTCTTGTAAGTGGACCAATAGTTTCTGAGCATAACATTGTGTCCTAAGAGTCTAGAATAGGTCATTGAACAAGTTCAAGGCATTAGAAGTCATTAGGTTGGAGTTTGGAATCCAATAAAGTCATTTTTCATAGTTTAAAATTCAAATATTTAAAAAGTAATGGCTACATAAGAGTTTAGAGGGAAAGTAGTGTTTCGTTATGTTTTAGGCCTTAACTATTCAACTCAACATCCAAAGTTGGTTGATATGGTTATAGGAAGTTTATATATTATATGAGGAAGTTTAGTGAAAGGAAGAGAAGCCCAGATCTGTATGGACAGTGACTGGAAAATTCAATAAAGACTGTATTTATTTTCATTTGGTGATTTGTATGTGAGGATTCATGTGAGTTTTTCTTGGTAAGAGTATACAAAGGTCCAATATACATTGGGAGGTAACATTGAACATTTTTGAATGTTTTGAGAGTCACTTAGTATGACTATTCCTTCAAATGTAGCATTATAACATTGTTCTGCACATATTTCTTTAATTGTTTTTTTTTTCATTTCATGAATACTAACCATTCCATGGACTCAAAGGCCTAGGATCCATGGAAGGAGATTAATTTAACCTTGTATCATAGTCTATAACCATGCTTATGCAGATGAGATAGAGGAAAAGAGTGATCACAGTCAGCAAATGAAGAAATTGCATTGAATTTGATGGTATAGGTATAGCAGCGGATGATCTAGTAAAGTGAGGGGTGTATTTTATGATTTGGGATATTTTATCATGTCTGTCTAATGGTCAATCAAGTACATGTTCTACCTAGGAGTGGTTAGAAATAGGACATTGTGAAATCCCTAGAAATAAGGGTTTGAGGAGTCAAATTTGGGTCTTTTGGGGTTCCACCAAGTGTGATTCTAATTCCTTTGGGATTTAGTCATTGGAGGACATAATTAAACATTGTTGAGGATTTGGGGTCATAAGAGCAAAGGAATTATACAATTTCTTTGTTAATTGGATTCATTTTGTGCACTTTTGAAGCCACGGTGGGTAGACAACAATATAAGGTCCAAAGAAACCTATTGAATGCTGTTAATATGTTGAAGAAAGGGATAGAGGGTATCTGAAACAATTGTTTTTTCCTTTGATTCTTTGGAGAAGCTAGGATTTATAAATTATTTTCAGTCGTTGCATGACTACAAGGTTGGACACCATGACTTCTTCCATCCTCTTTAACTCTATATCTACTTGGAAACTATGCCCTATTTTCTTTTAAGAAAGAAATGTGATAATGAGATTGCTCTTTCATCTATACTATAATACATAAAGTAACTTTATAAGGGATGAAACAAATTAGGTTACATGCACAATAACTAATAAGATATTAACAGTAACAATAACTAAATTTGACTTCACAACGCTCATAAAAGAAATTTGAGTTCATAAGGCTTGGAAAATAATACAATGGTCATCCAGTTCCATATTATTATTTAATGTCAAAAGTTTGTAAGGGAAGATAATTTGTTTATCTTTTCTACTAATATTAGGTTCGACAATTGTTTTCCTGATTCAAAAAGTTAGCATTCATAAGGCCCAAAGAAGAAAACAATGATCCTTACGTTATATTAGGTTCGACAATAATGATTTCCACATACACTCAGATGAAACATTTATGGTAATCATAATTGAATTTGAATTGACAAGACTCAAAACTCAAAAATTAATCCATACCTTTTAGACTCTTGATTTCAAGCCTAGATGTTGAGGAAGTCACTAATGGTGGATGCACACCAGTCCTTAGAGACAATCCTGTTACCAAGGGATTACATCAAATTGCAATTAAGAAACAACTGCCTCTTGGATCGTAAAAAAAATAAAAATATTAATCATCTAACTAACGAATTCACACTATTTATAATCTTATGCATGAGTTTTTAATTCTAAGATTAAAATGGAAGTTAATCTTGTTTTTGAAATCAATTGTGTATGTTTTTAATTGATTCATTTTCATTTTCAAATGATGCATTGCTCACTGTGATCATTGAAGAAAATAGAGAGTATTCTTATTAATTACAAATACAAGCCTCTAGTCACTCATGTTCTTTTATTTTCTTGTGTTAAGCTTTCAAGAGATGTAAAATGTGACGTAATATTCAGAAGATTGTTTCAGGAATCAACTGTGTGTTTATGTATGGACATTTTCTATCTAGCAATCTATTTTTTCAGATTGTTGGGTGTGGTTGTCCAAGACTGGCTAAACTTGATTGACAATTATCATGGACTGTAGAAATTTAATGGTGTTTAAAACAATTTTGCTACAAAAATACACACTTATTCAAAAAATAAATAATCTTTCCACCACTGTCACATATACTTTGAAATTTTTTTGCTTTCCACCACTGTTACATGGACTTTGAAAAGTTTTTTGTTTATATTTTTGTATGGACATTTTCAGTCATATTTAACGATCTATTTTCTTCTATCGTTGAATGTGATGGTTAAAGAAGATGAATTGCTAAACCTGATTGAAAATATGTATTCAAAAACATATACAATCAATTTCAGAAACATAAAAAAAAATTTGACATACTACATTATGAATTGTGAAAAACTTCAACCAATTCTTTGTAATTGTTTAGACAATTTTTCCTACCCAGAAATATTGTCTAAATAATTACTGTGGATTGGAGAATTTTTTTATCATTAACTCTTTGTAATATAATATTTTAGGACAAAATGCAAGTATCCCAGAAGAAACATTACATTCCATGTGAATGAGGGTTCAATCAACTACAGGTTTTCTATTCTGATTGAATATGAAGATGGAGATGGAGATGTGGGAGGCGTGCTAATGAAAGAGGTACAATCCATATCTTTTAATTTGTCACAGGATTTTATGAGATCCAACTGTTATGAGGTCTCTTATCATTATTCTAGGATAGTCATGTTATTGTGTGTTTGATGTCATATCACTCTTTAAAATCTTCTCTAGTCACATTGTTTGTTTCTCTAGTTGTCATGGCAATGTCTTGTATCTTTCTCTTGTCATTTATCTTATTTTGTGTTCACAATACTTTAGCATCTCTATCCTTATATTTTGATATCACCACTTTGTTAAGCATTTTCACATTCCTCTTAACGATCTACTATTACTCTTTCAACTTCATGTGTCTTTAGCAACAATTATGTGGATATTATTGTTACTCAATTTACACTGCTACAAAACTTTTACTCTATATTGCACTGATTCCTTCATTCCTAACTCCTTCTCTTAGCATTGTCTTATATATTTGATGTTATTGTCTTATACATTTGAATTTATGGTGCTATATTGTCTATTTTTTATATATATATTCATTGTTATTTCTCTAACTAATGAATATCATTGTTATAGCCCTTTTAAAATCAGTATTTTGTCTTCTTATTTTTGACCAATCCTCTAACAATATATCCTCATCTAGAAACTATGTTTGTAACTTATGAAACAATAAAAGATGGATGAGGATCAATAAAATGTTGATCAAGAAAACTCCTACTACTAGTATGACAGTGGGTAATATTTTGTAGTAAACACCAACCTGTGTCCCAAATTGTTAGCTTAATTATTTTCCCTCCTACAGTCAGAAACTTCAACTTGAAATCCACACCTACATTCAAGCCATTATCCATAAATTATAGGTGATAATATTTAGAGCACAGTCACAATAAGGTAAAGCTTGCAAACTTTAAACTGAAAGAAAAATTAACAGTAAGATGCCAAATTAACTAATTTTTAATTATAAAAACTTGAAATTAACTAATAACACATTTTTTCTACATAATTTCTCAACTATAAATATTTTAACTAGTAACTTGTACTTTTCATTACAAACTATCAGAAATTTTATAAGGACACACGGATCCTCCAAGCCATTTTAATGTGAAAGTGTTACAGATCCATTGCTTTTGCATCTTGTTTGGATGCAAAGGCTATTGTGGGAAACAACTTGCAGATTCAAATGAATCAACTTCATAATGCCGAAGTATTTTAAAGCCTCTCTTCTAGTGGAAAATAAATAAATGTTATAGGAAGATTTGATACATTACATATACAACTAGGCTGAAAGGAAATTAGAATAATATGACACATTTTTCCTTTATATAGCTTATTATTATAAAATATTTGTTGTACATATCCTATCACATTCTTCTCTTGCAAAATTTATTTAATTGCAAGTGATTTTAAAATGTAACACTCTACATTGAAGTAAATTACAGGAGCATCTATTAAATTGAGACTCTAGAACATTGTTTTGGATTGCTTTGTGAGCTTTTGCCAAACTTTGCAACCTATAATTACTAGGCACTATATCTAGTTTTGTTCTGCATGATGATTTGGATCATGGAATGTTGTGATTCTAGGATACATCCAGCCAAATGTAGTGGAAAGGTGTAAATGTTGACTGTGTAGCCTTTGGCACCCAACTTGTGCCAAAATGGGAGTGTAAAAGCATGGTATATACATCCACCATGGGTAGGAATTTTGTAACATGTTGTAGCTCCAACAACCCTAGTATAAATGTATACAAAATGTATATGCATTGACAAGTCATGTGAATTATTTGACAAATTTCCCTGTTAGCACGATATAAAGAATCTGGAAGCATGGACAAGTCACCTAAACTATTTGATAGAATGCCTCAAGGAGAATCATTCCCTTGATTGAAATATTTTGAAAAAATGGATTGTTGAAAATATTTTAGAAGCTTCATAGAAAATGCAATTAGCAGGTGTAAAGCCAAACTCTACAACCTTTTCCAATATCCCCCAAGCCTATAGAGTAATTTTCATAACACAGGTCATTGTAGTTAAAATTCTCCATGTATACAAATGCTTCTTGATTTTAGGAACTTAATTTGTACGTGAAAGATATTTTTGAACTATCAGTTTGTTATTTCAACATTGAAAATTACTAAACAACTCAAACTTTGCAGGATTTGATGCCTTATATTACTTTTCCAAAATGGCCCTACCAATTTTAGCAGGATCTATGTTGCAATGCAACCCTTTTTTTGAAATATTGATCATTTTTAACGGAAATATAAACAATAATATAGAAGCATGTGCATCAAATTAAAAAAATAAATATATTCTATGATAAAAACATTAAAAAAAAAGAAATGTATTCTTTGTTTTGCAAATTAATAGAACTTG
Organism: Thuja plicata; assembly: GCA_018584345.1. Taxonomy (NCBI): domain Eukaryota; kingdom Viridiplantae; phylum Streptophyta; class Pinopsida; order Cupressales; family Cupressaceae; genus Thuja; species Thuja plicata. Next base: position 569,106 of record MU227710.1, on the reverse strand, counting down.
GTACATTAAATTATAATCTGAGCTAATACAACTGTTTTTAAAGAGAATTTCTAATATAACCCTACTATAATTTGAATCCTGAACTCTTTTAAAATGCTTTGTTGATGGATCAATAGATATATTTCATAGAGGAAACAATGGAAATGCAATTAAGGGACCCTAGAAGCTAAGAAGAGTGCCTACAATAGAACACCAGATTTCAGAAATCTAAGAGCATGGGTGAAGGGTTAGTTGCATGGATAGACAGTCTCTTCCAGATCAATCCAATGCTTCTGGCCATTCATTCAGCTTTCTAGTATTAAATTATTGATTCCCTCACAATTCATCGAGTGAAGACTTCATTGTCTTCTTATGACTTTTCAAGTGCAAAATTTTATAGGCTTGCATCACAAATCTTGTTATTATAATTGGTTAAGGAGACTCCAAGCATAGAATACTTTGAACCACAAGAACGTGTGAAGACATGTACATGATAAAATATTCAATCTTTATGACTTGATTAAAGGTTTACAATATTTCCATAATAATCAAGGTTACTAGGAGATAGGGGTCTTTAAAGACTCTATAGATTGGTACCAGTACTAATACATTTAATTTTTAAAAATAGGAGATGGGGGCACTTGGAGATACCATTTAAAAAAATCTAATCTAATGAATTTCCAAAAAATATCTTGATAGAATAGTGGTAAATTTTAACATTGACTTTGAAGTTTAAATAAACAAATGCCAAATGCTATTGTGTCAAAGAGTTAGAGTTCAAAACTCACACTACATATTTCATATTAGATTATAATTACATTTTGAAATTAAAAATAATGATAGTTTGATGTTGATTCACATGCCAAAGGATATGAGATGCACAATTATGAGAAATTTTGTTTTGTTCATCCAAGAGTGGAGAAGGTTTGATGGAGGTGTCCCTATAAGATATTTGATAATGTTGGAGATAGTCAATCACTTCCATTATTTCCAACAGTTGAATTGATGTTACAAAATATCTCTTATTACCATTTTGGCAATCTCTTAAAAAGAGCAATGATTAGTACATCATGACACTACAAGAAAAGAAAATTGTACATCATTGATAAGTCTTTCTAGAGAGGCAATTGAGAATATTGATCAGAAGACTATAGTGGCTATCATTATCATTACTAACAGATAACTAATAATGGTTTTGCAAGGGTGATGATAGAGGATAAGAACCAGAATTTATGATGCTATAAAACTCATCATCAAACTACATAGCATAATTCAATGTAGCATTAAGATTATTGTCCATTGGTTTGGCTTAGAAGCTATAAAAAACCTTCATTTATAATAAATGTGAAACAATCTGATGAAAAAGCTGGAACGAATAGCTTCATATGTAAAAAATGATTCACTAATGACCAAACTATCCCTAAATCTTCCCTTTAACTATATGATACAATCATCAAATTTTCAGAAATACTTTTCATCAAACATTTTATTTGTATAGTCTACACCTCCATTTCCTAAGGAAATATTGTCAAATGGTTCACATAAATTGTCCATACTTTCATATTTTTCATATATGTCTCTATTGAAAGCTCTCATTGTGGAGCTTGGTTTTACAGCCACAAAACTGCATTTGCTTGTAACTTAATATATCTTTTTAAAAGATTTTCTATGTTTATCTTACACTCATCACTTTTAAGAAGACCAAATACCTTCGTGATAGTTTGTGACTCAATTTCATGCATTCTATTGATACTTTCACATTTACATATATGTCTTCAACTTCTAAAAAAATTAATTCAAATAGTTTCAAAACATCTTTGGTAATGGTTGTAAAGAGTTCATAGATCATTCTACTCATATTTGGATGTTAATGTTTCCACTCTCTCTTTATAAAGCCTTTTCGGTAGTTACAGGTGTGTATATCATTCACACCAGCCTAAAATACTTTGAAACATTTTGTCTAAATACCTCACATTCTACATGCATTATTCAATCTGAAATTTCTATTAATTCATGTTGAAATATCTATCATTTTTAACAGAAATGTGAACTATAAGAAAATTTCAATTGTTTTAAATCTGCTTTGAGATCAGACACTCCCAATACCTTCCTAATACATGTTGTGGGGTTAGTAAAACAATACATATTTTTTGTTCTTAGATGGTCTGGTTATTATAAACCCTAGTGATACTTTATGAATACCAATAATAAAAAAGAATACTTCTTGTTTTCTGACAAAGGACCAAGCTTTTATTCCAGATTGGACACATTTAACATATGTGTTGGCTCTTTGAATAGAATTGGAGATAAGAAGCTTTAATAACAAAATATAATTTAAAGCAGAAATGGAGGAAATAGATGAATGCAGACACTCCAAATTAATGGAAAGAACTAGATATCTCTTGTCCTAAATGAAGGATTAGGCAAAATCTTAATAGAAAAATTAGTAGGCCTAGTAGCTGCTCTCATCTCTATGAAATTTAAACAAAAGGCAAAAAATAACAGCAACTGAAAACTATAAGAAATAGAATTAAATCAACCAAAAATGATAAGAAATAGAAAATTGAAAAATAGATGTTAAGCTTAATCTAGAGAATGTTCTAACATAATTTTTTCCAAAGATATAGCTAATGGATGAACATATAGAGATGCAGCTAGGGCAAGAATCTTACCTTCATAGCTACTGGTTGTGCACCTGTAGGATCTCGATCTGCTGCTGATGGTGGGTGAGATGGTTTTGGGTAAGGGGTCGGATCTCCAATGGATGGCTCAATAATTATCTCTCAAACTTCCCCTTCTATAATTTTTGATGTCGGGTGGGGTAATGGCTATAAAAATCGAGTAGGGATGTTGTGCAGAGTTTCGGTGTGGAAAAGGAAAAAATCACTCAATCCCCTTTCTTTACTAGTATTAGGATTCCCTTCGTGCCCTCACTTCATAGATCGATTACCTTCATACCCTTCATGCCCTCTGTGTGTGCGTAAGGAACTATAATGTATAGAAATCTTTTTTTTTTTTAAGTAATGCCTGTGTTCGTCAGAATTTTGACGAAGATTGGTGTTCATTGGAATTCCGATGAACACGGGCATTACTTTAAAAAAATCAAGATTTTCCTTCTATAATCCGACCAAGAAAAATAAATATAATGAATGGTCAAAAATTTAGGTTGATTTTAGGGATTAAATGTACTAGTGAGTTTTTTTCCAATTTTTACTATTTTTCCTCTTTCTGAAGGCCAAAAAGACTTAACTGTTAGATTTTCTACGTAGTTTCCTTAGCTAGGATACTTATGTAAACCTATAATTGTGTTTGTGATAGATTGATTTTGAGGTTGTTTCTTTTCCAGGACCTCATCCTTAATGAGTCCTTGCCTTATCCTGTTTATTAACAAATGTTGAGCTACAGATCATAGGGCGTCTTGGATTGACTTCACTGATAGATTTACCCGACATTAGGGTAAATTGAGGGTTGTTGACTGCTCTTGCTATGAGATGGCATTCAAAGCACAAAACCTTCCATCTCCTGACTGGAAATATGACTATCACCTCAAAGGATGTTTGGTGGATTATAGGCATTCTAGTGATGGGTCGAGAGGTTCGGTTCGAGTCACGCTCTACCATAGTGATTGCTTCTACATGGAGATACTTTGCAAATCCACTCATAGTCTGTCGATATGTTACTTGGGACTACATGTGCAATCACTACGATCGATTACCTATGTATCTTGCTAGATTCATTGGAGGTATACTAATGCCTGACAGAGGTCAACATGGATTCATGTGCGGCTGGGTGGAGACATTAGAGAAGATGGTCATCTCATCTTGCAAATTTGGCTGGGGGAGCTTCATACTGGAAGACATGTATAGGGAGTTACATGAGATCATGTATGAGTATTCCCAGAGTATTACTGTAGGGATTTTGATATTACAGATTTGGGCCTGGGAGGACATCCTAGTTACACAACTGATTGTAGATAGACAAAGAGAACCGGAGGAGCAGTATGTGTACATATATTTAGGATTCATCCAACAGCCCCATCTAGGTAAGATGGAATGTTTGCGCCATGTTTTTTATGACATCACAGTGGTCGAGTGGAAACCCAATTTAGATTGTGAGGAGTGGACCTCAAATAGGCGGTAGATGCCTTATTTTTTCCAGAGTAGATATTTGATGAGCCAGACATTATATATTGTCAAGAGATTTATTTTTACTTGTGTCCTCACACAATATGGCCAAATTAAGGGCATGTCTTAGGACTTGACTGCTTACACTCAGATCCATAATGAGGAGCCACAGTGGGGAGCTCAGTTGGCATATGAGACTACACAGCTAGAGATCAGTAAAATGGTCACAATTGTATGGGATTATCTTCTTGATGTTGTAGATGTTGGGTGTATGGATGTGTATCTTGCACATCTATTATAGTTTCTATTTCCTCAGTTTACAGTACCAGATGAGGTAGCACCTCGCATAAAGGATGCCCTAGATTATGATCCTATAGATGACAGACCAGTGAGAGGAAGAGGCAGATCTTGGAGAGATGGTAGAGGTGGGGTTGGTAGGGATGGTGGAAGAGATGGCAGACGCCCTCCCCAGGATAAAGTTTAGAGACATGGTCGAGATGATAGAGAAGATGATAGAGATGACAGGGGTGTTGGTGGAGTGTGTGGCATTGGGGATGGTAGACAGATGAGATTTAGATTCGTGCCTCCACATATGGATCCAGGTCCTTTACTAACCAGGCAACAACAATAGGAGTAGCAGAGATCATCAGGGAAAGTGCCAAGAGGAGGAGGTGGACCTTCTAGATAGGATCCTCCTAGGGATTCAGGAAGAGATATTGGTAGGGATAGAGATCCACTATCATAGTGCTAGAGAGAGCGAGAGCAGCTCAGATCTTGGATTACCACATTAGAGACATTTCTGGCTGATAGGGACACATAGTTAGATGTTATTAGATCAAAAAGAGATATCCATGCCTACATAGCTACTCATTAGGGTCAGAGAGTTGCGTAGTAATTTTCTTTATATTGTGTTGCAATGCCACAGCCGTAGAGAGCTCCTCTATATTCCATTGTTACTCAGCAATCAGAGGGAATTATGCCTCCACCAGCTCATCATCCAAGAGTCGATGTACCACCTCCTCCTCCTCCAGATTAGGAAGAGGGTGGGAGTCAGACATGATTTTTTATGATATCAGAGACATTTTTGTATATTGATCCTTCTGTGATCATCCATTGTACTGCAGACATTTGATGCTTGTGTATATGTTTTATCATGATCACACTGATACTTGTTGTAGATAGTTCCACATTTTTATCTGAGTATTCACTGATATATATCTGAGATAGCTGCTTCTGATTGTGATATGTTCATGGGTTCTCTTTGTTGATAAATTTTTAGATTGATGCACATTGTGATTATGTACTTGGTCTTTGATGATTTAGAATAGATTCATGTGATGAAACATTTATTCTCTTTGATTTATTAATGATATATAGATGTGTTTGAATGATTCTAGATGAATATGCAGATGTATGTTTTTGAGATTTTCTTTATGCAAATATATGTATGGATGCACTTAGGATGTAAAAATAAATATAATGCTTGAATGCTTTATTTTTTTATATTCTCTTTCCCATTTATGAATGCAAAATGAATGCCATGGATATGCAATGACATGAATATATCAGTAATATAGATTAAGTAGGAAAACTTGGATTTTGAATGAACCAGGAAATCATTTTGAGCTCAAACCCTTATGTTTTTTTTTAATAAATCATGCAATCTTAAATGCATCTAAATGCAAACTTCTAGGACTGTCACTGATTTGTATACATTTTAGCATTTTTATCATCATTGGGTGTTTGTGTAACAGACATCATCAAATAGTATATCTGTCACTAATACATAGAAAGCATCACGAAAGTATGAATACTATGCTTATTGGATGAAATGTCAAAAATAAACCTAAGCATCAAGGCATAGAGGCCAGGATGACTTGTCAGTTACCTCCTTTTGTTTTAAGAATCATCCTCTATTCATGTGTAATGTAAGATATGTAATCCAAAACGACCTTCAATATTCATATACTTGGGTACATAATATGCCGTACATCTTACTTAGAGTTTGATTTAGAAACAGACAAGGAAAATGGTTCAACCTCACTATAGTTTACACATAACAAGGATCGAGATATATGTGGTTATCCACTCATGTTGGAAGCTCTTACCATAAACACCCAAGTTAGGTGAAATTTAAAGGATCAATGAAACAATCACCATACACAAAAAAAAATAAGAAAACATTTTTCCCCTTATCCTTGTGGCTCTTTGTCTTTGAATAGACATCATGGAGTAACTCGGAAGACATAAAAATCAATAATTGATAATCAGTCAAAGAAAATTTATAATTGCTTACATGCACCTAGGTTGAAACATCATGGCAACATAAAAGAATCATAATCAAACCAAGATTAGTCTCTATGTGTTTAAGTAGTGTTGAAGAACATTTTTTATTCATTTTTCAATCATAGTAGAGGAATCATCAATCGCAACTTGGAATTAAGCAATATGTTTTTGTATGTCTGAGTAAATGAGATAAACTTTATCAACAATTGCAATCCAACATAGTGTTTAGGAACACTGTTTGATTAAAGTGTTGTGAAACACTAGTATGATGTCTGTTAGAGGTAGGTGGTGTTTAAGAAACACCCTTGTTTGTGATAGTGATGTTTTTATGCAAGTATTAAGAAATATTTTTTGTAGTGGAAAACCATCCTAGACAAGGACCTAGGACAACCTAGCAAATGGTAACCAAACATGCTAGCAGAGATGCCCCTAGTGAAGAATGACTATCCCTAAGATGCAAATGCAGACAAATCCAAGGCAAGGATAGGAAATTTGTGAGGAATTCAGATTCAATCAATAGCATAGGTGGGATGATGAAGGATTAGTGTCAGTAGTGCATTGATAGATGGAGTACAGAGTACAAGTGACACATGTTTGCTAGGTTTTCACTACTCGGCAAAGCTTTTTATTTTTGCTACCAAGACGCATGTTTGCCAGGTTTTTGCCAAAGCACTTTTTGATTTTTTAATTTTTTTGTTCTTTTTTATTTTTTCTCTTTTTTTGTTAGTATCAAGGTGCCTTTTTTCCAGGTTTTCACCAAGAATACCTTTTTTCAAGACTTTTTCCACTGTTTTTGTCTTTCTTCATGATCGATTTTCTAATTTTTTTATATTTTGTGAGAACTATTTCCACTACATAGTCCCTTTCAGCCAAATGTCAAGCGTAGAACCTCTTCAAGTGTAGAGTATTGATGGGATCGGAAAGAACATTTCCCTCAGGAATAGCTAATTGATAAGATCCATTCCCAAAATTTATTGTTATAACAAAAGGCCCCAGCCAGTTGGGTTCAAACTTGCCTTTTTATTATTTATTTGGCTGATTTAGGGTTCTCTCTTAGAATGAGATCCCCCACTTAAAATTATTGTGGCTTTACTTTCTGGTTGTACCCTTTTGACATTCTTTTCTAGTACACTTTGAGATGCTTGAACGCTTGTTGTCTGTGCTCATCTAGTAGTTCTAGTGCATCAACCCTATCAATGTGGTATTGTTCATATGTAACAATACCTTGGAGAGATACTCGCAAAGATAGATTTTCTACTTCAATGGGTAGCACTGCTTCTATTCCATAGACTAGAGAAAATGGTTTGGCTCTGGTTGGTGTTCGGATACTTGTTCTATAGGCCCATAGTGTCGGATTTAATTGTAAATGTCAGTCTTTGCCAGACTTACTCACGATTCAATGTAAGATTTTTAAAATGTTCTTGTTTTAAGCCTCAAATTGTCCATTACCTTGAGGATAATAGATTGAAGAACAATGTCGAGTGATATGAAACTGTGTACAAAGGTCCTCGATATCTTATTTTTTTAATTGACCCCATTGTCTATTACAATAGAAGAGGGTATCTCATGCCTACAAATGATGTAGTTCAAGATGAACATAGCAACCTGCTTACCAGTGGATTTGATCAGTGGCACTGCCTCGAACCACTTAGTGAAATGCTCAGTGTCTGTAACGATGTATTTGTGTCCACTTGAAGAATTATGATCAATTTGTCCAACAAGATCAAAGGCCCATTGCTGAAATGGCCAATGTGTTATAAAATGTATGAGTTCTCTAGCTGGAGTATGAATAAGGTTTCCACGTGATTGACATTTGTGACATGTTTTAGAAAATTTCATGACATATATTTCCATTGTAGGCTAATAGTATCCAAATCTTAATAGTTTCTTAGCCAATGGAAAGCCATTCGAGTATGATCCACATACACCTTCGTGAACCTCTTTTAATGTGCGGTCAGACTCTTCTTGTTCTAAACACCTAAGAAGCGTTTCATCAAGACCTTGTCTATATAAGTTAGTAGTAATGAGGACATAACACAATGTTGTCCTAATTAAAGCTCATTTTTAATTCCTAGATAATCCATTAGGTAAGGTTTGATTAGTAAGACAAGCAATTATTTTGGCATGTCAGGGTTGGTCTTGGGCATTTAAGGTACAAATCACTTGGGATTCAAGTGTATCAAATGAGGGAAAGGATAATTGTTCCACCAAGAAGTCATCACGGAATTGGTGCTCTTCCAGTTGTAACATAGATGCTAGTGTAGCCATAGCATCTACAGCTTTGTTTTCTATTCTTGGAATTTGTTGGAATGTAATGAAAACAAAGTACTTTTTCAAATCTTCTACCAGATTTCTGTAAGACATTATTTTCTCATCTTTTTTCTTATAATCACCATTCACTTGGTTGATAATGAGTTGAGAGCATACACATGTAACTCTACAATTTTCCATTATATAGCTAGCTTGAGTCCTTTCACCAATGCTTCATATTGTGAGATGTTATTAGTGCATGGAAATATTAGTTTATATGCCTTAATTATCTTTTAGCCTTGAGGAGTGATAAATAGTACCCCTACTCCAGATCCTTGTTGTGTGAAAGAACCATCAAAATACATCTTCCATGAATATTCAGTTTAGTGCATGGTTGTCTCATCTAGAAATTCTATAATCAAAGGTGTATCATCTTGCAATGGTGAATCTTCTAGTTGATCTGCTAGCACTTGTCCTTTGATAGCCCTTCTGTCAACATACTTGATATCAAATTTAGTTAGTATCAAGACCCATTTTGCCATTCTTCCTGTTAATGTTGTTTTATTCAAGAGGCATTTGAGAGGGTCAATTTTTGTAATAAGTTTCACGATATGCAAGAGCATGTAGTGTCTCAACTTCAGGGATGCAAAAACAACCGCTAAGCAATCTTTTTCAATGATATTGTAGTTGATTTCATAAGAAACCAAGGTCTCGTTGATATAATAAATCACCCTTTCCTTTTTGTTTTCATCCTCTTGGGCTAGCAATACTCCAAGCGATGTAGCCATAGCTGAGATATAGAGTAGCAATGGTTTTTCGTGAATAGGTGCCATGAGAATAGGAGTATTAGCTAGGTAGTCTTTTAATTCTTTGAAATTATTTTCACAATGCTCATCCCCTTTGAAAGTAACACCTTTATGTAGCAATTTTTTGAAAGGTTGCGCTCTATCTGCTGGTTGGGACATGAATCTCCTGATGGACTGAAGTCTTCCTTGAAGCGTCCTCATTTGACTGATATTGTGAGTAGGTAACATTTTTGTTATTGCTTTTAATTTTTTAGGGTCCACTTCAATTCCTTTAGCTGATATAATAAACCCTAAAATTTTCCCTGATTGGACTCCAAATGCACATTTCTTTGGATTGAGTCTCAGTTGAAATTTCTCCATTCGATCTAGTATCTTTCTCAATTCTTCAATGTGAGTTGTTCTTATTGTTGACTTGGCTAATGTATCATCCACATAGTCCTCCATGTTTTAGTGTATCATGTTGTGGAAGATTTTCATCATAGATCATTGATACATAGCTCCAGCATTCTTTATCCCAAATGGCATGATGTTCCAGCAAAATGTTCCCCATACGCATGTAAATGTTGTCTTTTCTTGGTCCTCGGGAGAAATATTTATTTGGTTATAACCTGAGAATCTATCCATGAGTGAATACATTTGATATCCCACTGTGAGATCTATAATCATATCAATATTTGGCAAAGGGAAATCATATTTAGGAAAATATTTGTTTAAGTCCCTAAATTCTGTGCAAATCCTAATAGACTTATCTATTTTAGAATCTGGTACCACATTAGAAATTTATCCTGCATAAGTGGTGACCCTTATGAATCCAACCTTTAAGGGTTTTTCCAGCTCCACTTTGACTAATAATGCCACATTTGGGTACATCTTTCTTAGTTTTTTTTTTACGGGTTTAACTCTAGTAGCTATAGATAAATGATGTATTATTAACTCATGGTCTAGTCTAGGCATATCAATATAAGACCATGCAAAGTTTATCTTCTTCTCTTTGAGGAATTCAGTAAACTATATCTTTTCTTCTTCTGATAATGATTGTGCTAGGTGAACAAATCAAGGAGCTTCTAGTATTCCCAAATTAACTGGTTGTGTTGGTTCTATCAGTACTGAAGATCTTTCTTGAAAGTTCTCAGGGAGGATATAAATAATCTCATCTTTTGGTACCTCTGAGAGGTTTTCACCATCGGATACATCTTTTATTTTTACTATTTTAGAATCTGATACTACCAGAACATGGTTTTCACCATCATTTATTTTTTATTTTTATTTTTCAATTTGTGACTAAGAAACTTTATATCCTCCTCTATTAGGTTCATGCTCCTTGCATTGGTGGAAGAAGGATAGGATTCACAAGAATTTAGATAATAGGCCAAAGTATAGTCATTGGGAAAGTTCATGATAGGAGTAGGGTCTGAATTGGTCCAATCAATAAGATCGTGGTTTACCAAGGATAATGATTCAGAGTTTTGTAAGGACAACATCAAGACTATTAACTGGCAATACATGTTCTGTTAAGTTGACTTATATAGCATTTAGATCACAAAGCGTTGAATCATCATTATTAGGGTCATTTTTAGTGATATGCGAACCTAAATCTAGTGACTCATCAGTTGATCTTTCTCTTTCTTCTCTTATCATGTTGAAACTCATATCTTGTATCCTTTGAAGTTCCTCTAGACCTAGTAAGATATCAGTGTCTTCATCAATAATCCTAGGCATTGCCATCTCATTTGAATTTGTGACAATAGTAGTGTTAGGGGAAGTGTTGGAACTTTCCCCTCTCTCCAATAGATGTGCAAATTTATGGATTACATCCACCTCAATGTCCATGGTAGCATCAAACATGTGATCCCATTCATAATCATGTGAGTATGTGATATCGTCATCAGATCTATTTAAAAACTCAGCAATAGTAACCTGAAGTACCCTATTAGCCATTTGTGGATCAAAGTGTGGTAAATCTAGGACATGTGAAATTGTCACCAATTGCCCCCAATTAGGATGTACATCTTGGATTATTTCTTCATGAGATTATTCTAGCTGGTGGACTTTTGGAGATTCTTCTTCTTCTTCCTCTACTTCTTGGACATCAGTTTGTGACAACAAAGGAACATGATGCTCTAGTTGTGCTACAAAGGTAGGTACATATGTTTCTCCTTGATATTTTAGATCCTCATTACCAATGTGTAGTAATCTTTCATATGTCCAAGGTATAATTTTTGTTTCTTCCTCTTCTTCATAACTTCCTTTATCAAAGATTGGACCATCTCTTGAGGTAGGGTGTTCTGAATTGTTGTTGAAACCTAACTCTATTTTGTCTTTGGTATCACTGAATTCCATTTGTATAGGCTCAATGAGTCCTTTTTCCTTTATCTCCTAAAGGTCCCTTCCCTTTGTATCCCTTTTTTTAAAGAAGTTCATAACCTTTTCCATACTTTTTGGGAGATATTTCAACAATTTTTACTTCATTTTCTCTTTGTTCCTCTTTATAGAACCAAGCCAAGACTGCTTTGTCTTCTTTTTCACCCTCTTGAGAAGTAGAGGCTCTAACCATACCATTTGGTTTGTGAATTTCTTGTTCTTTTGATGTAGTATGTGTGAAAGATGGTAAAGGTTTTCTATAAAATCTTGGAGACACGGGAATGTTAGCTAATGATGGCTTCATGTCTAATTTGTATTCCCCCATGCTAGTTTCTTCAAGTTTTAGTGTCTTTCCAAAGCTTCTCATCATCATGTCTTTAGAGGTTTTAGGTGGGGATTCTTTCATAACTTCTTTATTGTGAGGAACCATACTGTTTGTTTTAACATTGTTGCAAGTGTAGCTTGAATCTGCAGTAATTTTTACTTCCACCCCATTGTGTGGGAATTTGATGCATTGGTGGTAAGTAGATGGAATTACTTGCATTTCATGTATCCAAGGTCTCTCTAGTAATATTTTATAGGCCAATGGTAGATCAAAAACTTGAAAAATCACATTGCGTTCAATTGGTTCTATTCTTATTGGTAAAACAATGATCCCTTTGGATGATCTTTCCCCTTCATCGTAAGCCTTGATGGTTATCTTACTTCTTAAATCAATTGTTTGTTGTGAAAGACCCAATTTCTTGATTAGATTGAGATTACATATATTCAACCCTGTGTCTCCATCTATCAATACATGTTTTACATGGGATTTGTGGATCAATACTTCAATGTGAAGGGGTTGGTTATGGGGATGAGTCAAGGATTTGTCATCTTCTTTTGAAAAGGAGAGGTAATGTGGAGCTGATATGTGATTGACCATTTCCTAGAACTTGTCCACATCTATGTCTTTTGGAACATTTGTAGAATGTAGGGCTTGTTCAAGAACTTACCTATGCACTAAAGAGATCTTTAATAACTCAAATATAGAGATTTGAGATGAGGTCGTTTGCAATTGGTCTACCAAGTTATAATTGGTAGATGGTATAGAAACAGTTTGTCTTGTTGTTGCTGGTTTAGGAATTGTGACAACATGTGCTTTAGAGGATGTTGCTTGTTTAGATGAGGAGTTAACCCCTTTAATTGTGACTTGTGCTTGGCTTCGAGTTACCATGTTTGAATGTGTCAATTTATCTTTGGCACCTTTGATAGTGATCACATTGATTGATTCTCTTTTTATGTCCAACATATTCATCACATTATCATTATGAGGGTAGGTGTAATTAACTTCATTTCCCTTTGCTTTAGACACTTCTCATTTTTCATAGTTAGGTAATGGTTTGTTATATGTCGTGTGGTCTTCATTAGAGGTATTTCCTTACACTTTGATCTTTCCTCCTTCAATGAGGTCTTGTATAATGTGTTTGAGCCTAACACAGTCATTATTCTTATGCCCTTTATTCTTATGGAAGTCACAATATGCATTATCATTACACCACCCTGGTTTTACTTCCAGTTTCCATGGTTTTGATTCAGGTATTGTGAGGAATTGTTTATCCAACAGAGTCTTCAAAACTATCTCAAGAGGTTCTCCCAACGGAGTAAATGTTATTTGATGTCTAGATGTCCATGGTTTACTCTTGTTAGTATCATTGTTTGCTCTTGGTATTGTGGTTATTACCTTAGCTTATTTGTTTTCTTGTAAGTTGTTTGTGAGATTAAACACAACTGGTTTAGCATTTGTATTTGATTCTTCCACCACTCCATCACTAAAAACATTCTTGTTCTTATTCCACCACTTAGGTTTGTTGTTATAGTTGTTAGATTTATTGTCACTTTGGAGTGTGATCTCTCCTTTCTTAACCATAATGTCTTTAGCATGAATAGCATTCTTGATCATTCTATTGAAACTAGGAGAATCTTGAATTTGTAGAGCATAGTTCATTTTGGGTACTAAGTTATTGCTAAAGATTTCCATCTTTTCAGATTCGGGTATTTCTCTTGAGTACCTTGCAAAGATTCTCCTCCACCGTTGTAAAAAGTGTGTAAAGGATTCACATGTTTGTTGTTTTTTATTGTAAAGATCCATCATAGTTACATTGTGTTTTATGTTGTAGGAGTAATGTTAGAGAAATATTTGAATCAACTCCTCAAAAGATTGCACACTTGGTGTGAGTTTGGAGAACCATTCCATACCATTTATGCCTAAACTTCCCAGAAATAGCCTCATTAAATAAGTTGGTTCATGCATGTATTATATTCTTAGGGCACAAAATTCTCTAACATGGTCATTGGGATCCATTTCTCCCATGTATTTGTTGTATTTGGGTCGTGCCATGTTAGGTTGAAATGGAACCATGTTTATACTCTTGTCAAAAGAAAATAGACATATATATTACAAAGAGTATTTTTTTTGTTGGTTTAGTCTTTTCTTGCTTGAGTGTTGCAAGTTCCATTTTCATTTGGTATAATTGCTTTGAGAGTATTGAAATAGGTTCTTTTACTTCTTGTTCCTTCAATCTCTCAACATCATAGTCTTTAGGAATTTTGACTCCAAGAGAAGCTAAGTGTAGGAAGTATTTTTATTTGTCTTCTCCAATGATCTTTTCCAAGGTTCTTTGAAACCTCCTACTTTGTTTGAGTTTTTTATGCTCTTCTTTTGATACGTCTTCCTTAGTGTCAGAACCAAAAAAAGGATGACCATGATTTCATTCTTCTTGACTTTATCTATTGTCATGGTCTTGGCTATATTTGTTAAAAGCCACACTCCATTCGTGATGAGGTGCATCCATTTTGGGTGAGTCTTAATCGAATAGGGGATTGCGAGATGTCTCTCCTTGTTAAAAATTGAGTAATTGTGAGGTCTCTCTGAATTGTCAACAAGCTATTGTTTGCGTCTTGTGTTAACCATGAAAGTTGGGTCTCAAATTTGTCAAAAGTATTCCAATTATGTCAATAGGATTTCCAAATTGTCCAAATAGGTGTGTCCAAGTTGTGAAAAGGTATATGTGTTTGTTTAGAGTAATTGACTCCAGCGTTAGAGGGTTAGAATGCCCTGATAGTGAGTTGGGAATCAAGAGGATATGTTGAGTGAAAAGACCTCACATTTTGGGACCAATTGTGAGAATCCAAAAGGACATGCAAGGTAGACTTCCAAATAAGTTGAAAGACATCGACAGGTGAACCAACAATAGCAAAAAGACCAGACTGAAGAGCCAAAAGGGTATCCAAAACTACAGAGCTTCTAAGTTTGACACATGTGCAAGTACCCACTGTCCTAAATGTGACTCACCAGATGTGATCTTTGATTTATTAGATGTAAGATGATGCTGACTAAATGTGAGCTTATGCAAACTAAATGTGAGCCTCTTTACCATAACCAAGCCACGAATGACTAAATGCAAGCAAGTTCCCTAAATGCAAGATTATACAACCAAATGCGAGCCAAGAATAACCCAATGTGAGCCTTTGATGGTTTTTGCAATTTTTTGTCAGTTTGTGTGAAAGTACGTGAAATTGTGTTTGACTCTAGACTTTGTCTAAGGATTTCTAGAGTATTTTTGAACAGCACGAAATTCAATGAGTGTCAAAATGTTGCTTGTTTGAGGAATTTAACTTTTTAGTGCATTTTAGACACATCAAGCAATGTTCATTAGGTGACCAAATACATCCCTATTCCCTATATTCTAGGCATAGAATGAAAAGATTTGCTCGTAGACTCAAGTACACACTCACATGCTAATCAAAATATGGCCATCACCAAGCACACAATGGCTCCAGTCATGATGTCATATTATCTGACTCCAAACGCAAGTGAGGGCACAAAGTGACGAGTATCTTAGGGAAATTACTATTTGGCTTGCACAAATATTATCACCTTTCGGAGATAAATCACGTTGTTTTGACTACAATTATTGACTATTTGTGGGCATCTGTTCGCAATAGTCCCCCATATAATTGCACAAGGAAACATTAAGGCGTATATTCCCTTTGAGTACTCAAATGTGTGTAGTATCGCAAGAGAGATTTAAGTGGCTCTACTCCACTTACATGTAAGTATGTCCAAGGAATAATGTCAAAATTCCAAGGACAAAACCGATTGTCTTCCGAGGCTTTTTCCTTCAAGGAAGCATTTTGATTATAGTGAGATGGAAGGGTTGATGATCACCTATCCTCACTTGGTTCATTCCCGGGAGATTTTTTCCTTGATCGAAAAGCCCTCTAATGTTTTGAAATCAAGAAAGAGGATTGGCGATTTAGGAGTCTAGATTTCTTATTCTTCGTAAAGAAGAAGAGCATACTCTCCTATCCATGCCATTTTCTCCTATAAAGTACATCAAGCAAGTTTATTCCCTCATATTTTAGAACTCAAGACTTAATCCCCCATAATGAGTTTCCGATTTTCCAACTTGGGAAAAGAGCATAATCCTCTAGTTAGACCAAGAATTGTGTTTAAATCCGATATTTAAGTGCCTATTTTAAGAATTGACAAAATCACTTTTGAGAAAGTTTCAAGGTTCATTTACCCCAAATCCTAATCAAATTCTAACTTGATTTTTGAGTTTCTGATTTTCCAAGGAGGAAAAGAAAATAATCCTCTATTCAAGTTAGAAAATGATAGAAAATGTGTTAAGTTCCTAAAAAAAAAATAGAGTTAGGTTGATCACTTTAGGAAACCTACAAAACCACTAGTTAGTAGTTTTTCTCCATCTTTTTGATCAAAAAGTCTTTGACAGCATTCTACATAAATCATTAGGTTTCTCAACATCCAAAAACATTCAAGGTTAGCAGATTAGTAATCAAATTTCAAAACATGCAAAATAGCTAACCAAATGTGATTGCCTTTCCCACATGCGATGCAATTTTTACCAAATGTGATTAAGGATCCCAGATGCGAGCCTTTTCAACTAAAGGTGATTCAGGACATACTAGATGTGAGCCTTTATTGAATGCGATACAAGATCAAAAGGATGCAATCCAAAAAATCTAGGATGTGAGCTTTTGCTACAAAAGGTGAGCCTTTTTCACTAAAGGCAACTCTGTACATGGAAACAGAGAACAAAAATAAGTGAAAATTGGCTTTAAAATGATAGAAATTTTTATGTCTTGCCCCGCGGTGGGTGCCAGAAATGTGTGTATTTATAGGACCTGCAAGCTACAACACAAAACTTCAATATTTCATTACATTAGTGATCAAAACATGAAATATTAAAATAAAAACATATAGACAAAACTAAAAATGGCATATTACTTCCTATCTAAGAAGAGTATGATAAATGTTATAATTGCCCTCAGATTATGCATAAATCAGTGACATATACAAGCTTAGAATGAAAGATTCAATGAGAATTCAAACTAAATTGCAATGCAAAGTTCATTTTAGTGCTCCAAAGGAAGATTTACAAAATTATATGAAATTATGAACTAAGAATGCATTTAGATTTTTAGGAAATTAGAGAAGCATAAGATTGTAATTGAAATTCTAAGAATTGGGGCCAATTGAGCTCAAAATTCATCCCTTTTATAGAAAAATTTGAGGAATGAGTGGTTAAGATTGATTTGTGAAGAGGGGTGGAGATTGAATCTTTGGTTATTCATGTGAGTGATCCAAGTGAGTGAACTCTCATTGGCTAATGGATTGAATTTCCATGTGTAAGTAAGGAGTTGTAATTAGGAGATTTATTTAATTCCTTTTAATTAATTACTTTATCCAAACATTTAACTATTTTGATTTGGTTTAAATAGGCCAATGTAATTAATGTAAGTTAGTGATGAAATGACTTTGATTTTAGGAGATTAAATTGATTTTAATGAATTATGCCAATATTTGAATAGTTGTCTTGACATAATTATGGGTATGATCACACTTAGGGAAAATAGGGTCGCAGGTTAGAGTAGACCAAATTAGGGTGGTTACACACACAATATGGAAAATACTCCCTGGTGTGTGGCTTGAAATATGTCACATTCCCCTTTCCAATGTGTGGTGGCTCAATTCTTGGCAAAATCAAGTGGAACTGGTGAAGAGCAAGAAAGACAGGATGATAAGAAGCCCTTAGAGAATATGTGTGCATTTTCTGTTGAAGGCAAGTGTGATAATCTAGAGGATGATTCAACAAAAGATATGTTTTCATAATAAATGTTGCAAATACCAAATTAGAGTATGTTCAGCTTCAAAGACCTAGTGATGAGGAAGTGAGATCTCTCACTATTGCTGCACTGGCTCAGGCGAGAAGCACATACAATCTAAGAAATAGAAACGTTGATTAAGACGAAATTATGCCTTGTTCACTCTTTATCAAATAAATTTCCCCTAAAGGATCTACTCATAATATGGATAAGAGTAGTGCTAAAGAAAAAAAAGATGAGTAAAGGAGAGTCTAAGGCAACTCCTTCTAGTGGAAGCATAATTACCCCTACTATTGATTGGAATAAATGTCAACCTAGATAGAACAAAGGTAAAGTTGCTTCTGAGGCTGCTATATTTTTTCCAACATTTGACATGAGATAGAATTTAACTCAAATGAAGGTCTTTGTACCATTAATTGAGATGCTAAAGATTAAAGAACATAGAGAAGCTGCATTCTCGCTACTTTCAATTATACCTGATATAGTTGATTCCTTTGCATCAAACATTGAGTCAAAATGAAAGTAGGAAGAACAAAATGAGCCCCAGATATGTGTTGGAAACATAATTACTCAAGAGCACTCTCAGGGTGATACTTTCTATGTAACTTTACTTGTAAATAATATGTTGATAAAAAATTACATGATTGACTCTGGGGTTGCTGCAAATATGATGCCTTATGGCGTGATGATATTGTTGGGTCTAAAAAGTTGACACTTATTTTGGAAGATGTTATGCTATGGACAACAGGGAAGTTCCTGTGATTGGAACCCTAAAAGGTGTTGAAGTCACGATTGTTGCATTCCCTGAAGGTACTTTTAAAGTGGATATTGTTGTGGTTGATATACAACCTCATTATAGAATATTGTTGTCAAGGCAATGGGTTGCAACTATTGGAAGATATGTACAGTTATATATTTCCTTTGCTACCATTTCTGTCAATTGGAGTGAGTTTAACTTATACTAAGAGACACATGCTCTAGTGTTGGTTGAGAAAGTTGACCCAAAGATGTTGAACTGTTTCCTAGATGTGGATATGGAAAATTTCAGAATTGAAAAGGTTCAGCCACAATTGAAGAATACAAACCCCTTTATGTAAGAATTAGAATTACAACAACATGGATTGTGGAAAATTTACTTTGATGGAGCTTTCTCAAAAGAAGGGTCAGGAGCTGGTGTTCTATTTATATCTCCATCAGGTATTACTTTTAAGTATTCATTTTTTGTTGGCTTTCCAATGTACAAATAATATGGCTAAATATGAAGCATTGTTGTTGGGATTAGAAATTGCAACCAAACATGGCATTAAGTTATTAAGGGTTTTTGGGGATTCAGAATCAGCAATCTCTCAGGTTAGATCCAAGTATGTTGTCAATAATGATAGATTGAAATAGTATAAATATGTTGTTTGGGACAAGATTGAACTCTTTCATGCATTTTCCATTGAATGAATAGAAAGATCCAAAAAAATCATGGCAGACTTCCTGGCTAATGTTTCTATGAGAAATGGTGATATGATATTGGTAGGAGTTTCTATTATAGAAACCAAAATTAGGCATGTTAGCCCTGACAATATATATATATATATATAATTGGAAAGTTTTGAAAATGAAAATGGCATCCTTACATTTATCCAGTGATTAGAAAACTATGAAGGCCATAACATTGGGTGTAATAACTTGGTGATAGTTGTTGATGGAAAAAAAAACATATTTGGGAATGAAATTGTCCAATTGGAGACAAACAAAATCCCTAAGGGTTTAGTTGAATTAGAAGGAATGTTCAGTGATAATGACAGTCATCTATGCCAGAGATCTTCAGCCAAGATGGAGGAGTTGGAGGAGATAAATATAGGGTTAGAATTAGTCCCTAGGCTTGTATATATCAGGAAGAAACTAGCACCTCATGTGTAAATTAATCTGAATAATTTGTTGAAAAGATACAAGAAATTTTTTTTCGTGGTATTATGAAGATCTTTAGGCTTACAAGGAGGATATTTTCCAACATGAAATCCCTTTTAAAGTTGATTTCAAACCTTTCAGGAAAAAACAAAGACCAATTAATCCATTGTTGGCACCCAAAATGCAGCAAGAACTGATGAAACTCAGAGATGCTGGGATAATAAAACCAATAAGAAATTCTTCTTAGGTGTCCAATTTAGTGCCAGTTAGGAAAGAGAATGGTGATATTAGGCTATGTGTTGACTTTAGAAACCTGAATGTATCTTCTCTGAAAGATAATTATTCCTTCCAAAATATGGAGGCCATGGTACAGAGGGTTACAAGTTGTGATCTTTTATCCATGATGGATGGGTTTTCTGGATATAATCAGTTATTAGTTTGAGAGTCTGAGTAGTTCAAGACAACTTTCACCACTCCATGAGGCACACATGTGTATGTGAGAATTCTTTTTGGCTTAATGAATGCAGGAGCCACTTTTAAAAGAGCAATGGATGTGGCTTTCAAGGAATTTGTAAATATAATTATGGTAATATATCAAGATGACTTGACTGCATACTCAAGAAAGGCTGAGGATCATTGTAAAAATTTAGAGAAGATTATTAATAAGGCTTTGGAGTATGGAATATATTTAAACCTGAAGAAGTGTCATTTTGTTGTGATAGAAGGTAAGTTTTAGGACACATAGTGTCAAAAGAAGGGGTTAGAATCGACCCTGAAAGAATCAAATATATCAAAAAGGTGTTACCTCCCAAAAATATTAAATATGTACAGTCTTTTCTAGGTAAAATAAAAATTGTGAGAATATTTATTGCAAACTTTGTAGAGATTGTGAAACCAATAGTCAAATTGCTCAAAAGAATGCTAAGTTTGATTGGGATGAAGAGGCTCAGCAAGCTTTTGACAAAATAAAAGTGGTCACTCAAGAAGCACCGGTGCTACAATCTTCTGATTATGAAAATATTTTTTCTCTTTTCTATTTTGCATCATTTCATATTATTGCTGCAATATTGTTGCAAAAGGATAAAGAAGGATTTGAGCATCCCATTGCATTTTTTAGTAAGTCTCTGTAGACAGCTGAATTAAATTATGAAATAATGGAGAAGCAAGTGTATGTCGTGCAGTCAAGGTTTTTAGACCCTATTTGGTTTGTGCAAAACTAATTTCTTGTGTTCCACATGCAGCAGTAAAAGATATTTTATCTTAGTCTGAAGTTACTGGGAAAAGGTGCAGATGGATCAACAGAATTTAGGAATTCAATTTGGAGATCCAGATCACAAAGTTTGTTAGGGGTTTGGGTTTAGCCAAGCTTATGACATATACAAACACTGAGCTAGCCTGGATTAACAATGTTCAGACTATAAGAATGATGCATACTAATATTGAAGTAGAGCCATGGTATGTTGATGTTGTATATTTTTTGAAGAATACCAAATGTCCAGAGGATATGACAGATACTCAAAAAAGAACTCTTAGGCTCCAGGCTCAGAGGTGTGTACTTGTTTAGGGTAGTTTATTTTGGAGAAACAAAGATGGAGTTCTTTTATTTTGTTTAGATAAATCAAAGTCTGAGAGGGTTTTAAATGAAATGCATAATGGTGTTTGTGTAGGCCATTATTCTAAAAATACTACAACACATAAAATAATTAGAGGTAGATTTTATTGACCTTCTCTTTTTAGAGATATTGAAAATTTTGTGTAGTAATGTGAATCTTTCCAAAGATTTTCTCCTAAAAATAAATTTTCAGGCGCATAATTGTTGAATCTCATGTCAATAGAAGCACCTTTTGCCCAATGGGGAATTGATTTTATTGGTGAATCTTCATAAAAATCATGTGGGGATCACAATTGGATTTTGGTGGCCACTGATTATTTCCCCAAATGGATTGAGGCAATCCCATCTAACAAGGAAACCAGTAAAGTGGTTATGGATTTTATGTTAGATAATATTTTGACCAGCTTTGGTGTGCCTACTAATTTGGTAATGGATAATTCCATGTGCCCCTCACATCAAAGCCAATTTAATCAGTTTATTAAAAAAGTATAAGCATGTTTTTTCTTGGTCTTATGAGGATCTTAAAGCCTATGAAGAGGATTTATTTCAGCATGAGATCCCTCTAAATCCTAATGTGAAACCTTTTAGACAAAAGAAAAGACCTATCAATCCTATGCTAGCATCAAAAATGTAGGAAGAATTGATGAAACTCGAGGAATCCCAAATAATAAAACCAATCAGACATTCATCATGGGTGTCAAATCTTGTGCTAGTAAGGAAAAAGAATGGATTTATCAGGCTTTGTGTTGACTTAAAAACCTTAATGTGGCATCACTTAAAGATAATTATTCCTTGCCTAATATGGAGGCAATGCTACAAAGAGTTACAGGGTGTGGCCTTCTATCCATGGTGGATGGATTTTTTGGTTACAATCAGGTTTTAGTCAAGGAATCAGAGCAATTCAAGATGGCCTTTATTACCCCTTAGGGATCTTATGTTTATGTAAGAATGTCGTTTGTTCTCATCAATGCAAGGGCTACTTTTCAGAGAGTAATGGTTGTTGCTTTTAAGGAATTATAAACATAATTATGGTTGTCTATCAGGATGATCTCACTGCATATTCCAAGAGAGCTAAGGATCATTGCAGACATCTAGAGAAGATTTTTTGTAAGGCTTTGGAGTTTGAAGTATCTCTTAATCCAAAGAAGTGTCATTTTGCTATTTAAAAAGGAAAGTTATTAGGGCATATAGTGTCCAAAGAGGGAGTGAGACTAGATCCAGATAGGATTGAGCCTATTAATATGTTGAATCCTCCCAAGAACATCAAACGGGTACAATCTTTCTTAGGAAAGAAATTTTGTAAGAAGGTTCATTATAATTTTTTCAGAAATTGTAAAACCTATTGCCAAGCTACTAAAGAAAGATGTTAAATATGCTTGGAATCCAGAAACTCAACAAGCTTTTGAGAGAATTAAATTTTCTATTCAGGAAGTACCAGTATTAAAATCTCCTAATTATGAGTTGCCTTTTTCTATTTTCTCAATCGCTTCAATCCATACCATTGTTACAGTGTTGTTACAAAAGAACAAGGAGGGATTTGAGCATCCAATTGCATTTTTCAGTAAATCCTTGTAGGCAGTTGAGTTAAATTATGAAATCATGGAGAAGAAATATTATGCCTTAGTTAAGGTAGTCAAGGCCTTTAGGCCTTACTTAGTATGTGCTAAGGTGGTTTCTTATGTGCCTCATGCTATTGTCAAGGATATTTTGTCTCAAAGTGAGGTCACTGGAATGAGGTGCAGATGGGTCAACAGAATACAAGAATTTGATCTAGGGATCCAAATCACCAAATTAGTAAGAGGCTTGGGACTGGGAAAGCTCGTGACATATTCAAGCATGGAGCTTACCCAAGTGAAAAAAGTGTAAGAAAGTGAAATACCAACTAGCATTGAGATGCAATTGTGGTATGATGATATTGTTTGTTTTTTGAAGACTAATAAATGTCCTGAGGACATCACAGAGAATCAAAGAAGGGCTCTCAGACTTAAGATTCAGAAGTATGTATTAATTCAAGGAGAATTATATTGGAAAAATAGAGATGGAATTATTTTGTTTTGTCTTGACATGGCTCAGTCTGAGAAGGTGTTAAAATAAATACACAATGGTGTTCATGGAGGCCACTATTTAGCAAAGACAACTGCACACAAGTTACTTAGAGCTGGTTATTATTGGCCTTGTTTGTTCAAGGATACTCATCAGTTTGTGCATAAGTGTGAGGCTTTTCAAATATTTTCAATGAAGTTGGTGTATTTAGGGGCTTTGCCTTTGAAACCAATCTCAATTGAAGATCTTTTTGTCCAGTGGGGCATTCATTTTATTGGTGAATTTTTAGAGACTTCTAGTGGGGGTCACATTTGGATCCTTGTTTCTAGAGAATATTTTACAAAATGTGTTGAGGCAATACTAAAAAAGAGGGAAACCAGCAAGGTGGTCATTGATTTTATAATAGATAATATCTTGACTAGGTTTGGAGTGCCCAGCAAGCTAGTAATGGATAATGCTATGTGCTTTAGGTCTGAAGAATTCATAGAATTTTGTGATCAGTATGGTATTGTGATTTCATATTCTTCACCATATCATCCACAAGAGAATGGGCAAGCAAAATCCAGCAACAAGAGCATCATGAAGATTATCAAAAGAACACTAGAAAAGACTAAGAAGTCTTGGAATTCAAAGCTTAAGTTGGCTTTGTGGGATGATAGGGTAACAATGAAAAGAGCTATAGGTGTATCTCCTTTTGAACTGGTTTATGAAACACAAGCTAGGTTGCCATTAAATAATTTTTTACCAATCTACAAGTTCATCCAAGATGACGACATAGAAGCAACTAAGCCAATGCAGAACAGAATGTTGCAGTTGGTAAAACTGGATGAGATTAGAAATGATGTACAATTGCATAATCAGAAGAGCCAACACCCGTTTAAGTACTTATTTGATAAGAGAGCATCAGAAATAAAATTTCATGTGAATGACATAGTGCTCCAATGGAATGCAAGGTTAGAGGAAAAAGGAAATCATGGCAAGTTTGAGTCCTTGTGGTTAGGACCATTTCTTGTGCATGATTTACATGGAGAAGATTCTTATTTCTTGCAAAGTCCTACTGGTGAGATGCAGGATCTTCCTATGCATGGGAAGTTCTTGAAACCATTTTTCTCTTGAGTCTTTGGTCATGCACAGTGATGTAAATATTTGTTTCTTTTCTTGCTTTTGTTGTTTTTTGTGTTTTTTACTTTGGGGTTTTGTTCTTGTCTGGGTTTGCTTTCCTCAGAGATCTGCAATCTAGTGTTGAACTTGCATTCAACCTTCCCCAGTCAGAGCCTATGTTATCACTGTTAAAATCTTGATAAAAATCTAGTCTAAATGATGAAAACCCTGCTAGGTCTTTCTATCTTCTTAGGCCTGACTTTCAAATTTCTAGCCGTTGGTGGAAAAGCCCTAATTTTCTAGCTCACATTATAAAATGAGGTTACCCTTTTGGGTCACTTAAAATATTTTTAGCCTATGTGTATTTTTGTTTCATGTCCAATCGGGGTCATTCCTTCTTTTTTTCCTAAACTCTCAGCGAGGGATGAATTAATTTTTTTTTATTTCCCTAGGTCTTGGGCCCCTATTTACTTTGTCTTTTCCATCTCCTGTGCATGTCTTTCTTAATATAACGGTTGTCACTATCTCGTCATCATGAGGATGAATCTTTTTAAGCTTCAAGTCAACATGTCGTGTTGAAAGGTGTCCCTTTGTGGTGAAAGATAATGCAAGTTCATCTAGCTTTAGATTTTTCTATCGTGTGGCAGGCGTGTTCCCTTAATGTGAAAGATGCAGTCAATTTAACCATCAAGGCATTATGCCTTTTTTCCACGTAGCATTATTGATATCATCATTTCATGATTTTCAAGGGTCGATAAAGGTTGTGCAGATGAGAGAAGATCTACGGTTATTTCTTTCCCTTTATCATAGAGTTGAAGCTTTTTACTGTTTGAGGCATCACGATAGAGTGCGCTACGTGTTCATGGTGAGGCCAGGCTTAAGTCAGGATAATTAAAGAGTGGTTAGTTCAAATTTCATTGTGTGGCTGGTGCTTTGCCTCAAGTAAAAGATGCATGAAATATAGTCTTTAAGGCAATGCACCGTAGCGACACGTGGTGGTTAGTGGGACTAGATCAGCACTCAAGTGAAGTTAATATGTGATCAAGTTTGGTTTGATCGTGTGTTCACCGTATTTCCTTAAAGTAGAAATGATCGCCTGTTAGCATTTGAGGCATTGAGATGATTTGACACATGTACAAGGTGGTTCCGATCGGTGCATGTTAGAAAAAAAGGGGATTTCTCAAAGTCATTTTCTGTGCACCATGTGGAGGTCGGTGGGACCTGTGGTTTCAAAGATAGAGATGGTTAAAGGGAAGATAGATATAAAAGGATCTAGTGGCTAGCACTTTGCCTTAAGTGAAGATGATCATCAGATAGTGTTTGAGGCATTGCACCTGCATGACACATGGATAATTGATGAGACCCAGCCAGAAGTAAAGAAAGGTAAAAGGTTGTCAGTTTCACAAAGATCTAAAGGTCAGCATGAAGCCTTAATGAAAAGATGCAAAGAGATTAGTCTTTGAGCCATTGCACCCATGTGACACCTGGTAGAATCTGATCTTGTACCTGGATAACTTAAAAAAGATCCACGGCTGTGTTTTAAACTTGTGTTGAGATTTGATCTCAGTCATCCAAGCCTTTTTCACGCCATGGTGATCGTTATAACTGGTATAATTTGAATTTTTAAATCTGTACAAAAGGTTTCATGTCCATGACGCTTCTCTTCCAAGTTTCAATGGTAGATGGATAGATCTAATCGTCTGGATTTCATTTATGAGGGAATGTAAGATTTATTTTTGGATATTTTGGGGCCTCATAAATGTTTCTTGGTGGCACTCCAAGGTTTGATCTAATTCTATAGTATTTTATATTTTCTTAGCTCTCTATCCAATCTGGCTTAATGATAACATGTTTCCTAAGTCATGGTGGTTGTGTTTTAGGGTTTCCTTGTTCCCTAAGGTGGTCCAAACTCATGGTTTCCTTTGGGGGTATATCTAGGGTTCTTTGTATTATTGTGAGGGATGGGAATTATATGCCACAAAGAGGCTTGTAATCTCTGCATATTAAACTAAGACTATCTGTTGTATTTTGGCTTTGATTTTTCATGCTTAGATGTTTTATCAATGAGATTTTTCTATATTTCCTTTTATTTTGTGAATTCATATTGAATTGTAACGTCTTCATTTTCGTTTCTTGTGCTAATTTGGGTTGCTTGTTAAGGACTTTCAATCCATCACTCTGTAAGGCAGAGGGTCTAATTTCTTTAGGTTTTCTTTTAGAGCGAATTAAATATCCTTAAACAATTTCAATGAGTAAAGAATTGAAGTGAATCGGATAATTACATCTGCTTCTAGGAAGTGTGAATTGAGCATGTAAGGCATAGTCAAGTTCAGTAATCATTTGCAAGTTTTACATTTGATATATGTTGTTGTTAAGAGTCTTTGCATTTAAAGTGACTCCATACCCACTAGATAGGGCACTGGTCTGATATATTAGATTTTTGGTTCTCATATAATTTTTTATAACCTGTTACCATTTACTTGTTTTATACTACATCCACCATTCATGCCTTCTTATGAGGTTATTATAGTCTGAGGGAAAAAGATAGGTAGTGCCCACCTGAGTCTGTGGAGCTCAAAGTGTAGAAGGTTTTAGGACCTTCTTGAACGTTACTTCTTCTCCTTGTTGAAATTAGTACATGGGTTTATAGAGAAACATACCTGAGCTGCAGGTATACAAAGGTCAGCAAGAAAAAGAACTAACAGTATTGTCGTGCAGTCGCAAGCATTAATTCATGTTGTTAGTTAAGGATGCAAGTGTGCGATCAAATAAATATATTAGCCTTGTCTTGTAGTCGCTAGCTCTGTCACAGTTATTTCTTTAGAATCGCGAGTTTACGAGAGAAGAAAATGTTATGTTGTCATTGAGTCGCAAGTGGTTCGTGGTTAAGGTCTTTTGGACCATGAGTGTGCGATGAAGTTTAGTCTGAGGTTTAGATCGTCTCATTGTTCACTCACTGTCTTAACTAACCCATATCATTTTGAGCTACGAGTGGGAGACAGGTATGTTTGTATTTATCTTTATGGTTATCTCGTACTCACGCAGGTCAAGGTCAAGTTAAGTTTTATGTTGCAAGCTCACGACTAAGATGTGTTTGGATGAAGATCAACGGTTGTCGCTTATTCGTGGATAATAAAGGAATATTCCATATCGATTTGTGAGTGCGTGAATAAAAGGCTTAATGAGATGGATGATCCTCACTTACTCATTGGATGATCAGAGATCTAAATAAAGATGTTGTGAGTGCGTGATTAAAGAGAAAATTTGGCATTGTCGTTAGCTCGCAAAGGAAACAAAAATTTCATGAGTTGTGTTGCGAGTCTGTGATAGGTTGTCATGTGTCCAAGTTTTGTAAAATTTGAATAACATTCAGAAAGACAAATGTATACTTGATTCCCACAACTGCACTCAAAGATGGAATTAATGGAAAACTAATTGTACTCGCCAACGGCCATTTTGGCAAGTGTGAGAAGAAATGGTAAAATTGACAACAACTTGATTTATATAAATTGCATGACTGTGCTCAGATTGTGTGCAGTTTTTTTATGCTTTCAAAGATACTTTTAGCATTTTAGCAGAGATTTGTGTTCTGAGCTTAATTTGCAAGTTGTTTTTCAGTGTGGTGAAGGTTTGATTCTATAAATTTTAAGATGAGTCAAGAAACTTTTGGCGGAGCTTCAAAGGCCTCTGGTAAAAAAGGGGTGGTGGTAAAGAAGTATGTCGATGAATTTGAAGACCGGTTACTAGGAACTTATAGTGCAAAAAGTGCAAATTGGATGGAATGGAAGGACAAATGGTGCCATGTAAAAATTATGTTACTTTGAATCACTCGAGTAATGCTCAGTTTCACTACTTATGGAATAACAAAGTTAAATCAGTTCCTATGAGTAATCCGTGGAACTTGAACATGGCTAAGCTAATTATACCTGATGTATATGTTGATGTGGATTTGATAAAATAATTGGCAAAGAGTTATTTTCTTGTGTCTAGGGTAATTTAGTGGAAGAATAAGAGTTCCCTAGTAACCATAAATAGCGGAAGTTTTGGGGAGGTTTTTAAGATTTCTAGTGTTATATGCATAGAAATTGATTTGGATCAGATGACCAATGATTATCAGAGGTGTTCCAAGTTGATCAAATGACATGAAATGACAAGATACATGCCTAGGGTGGACAGAAGGTTGGTTACAATTCCTAATGACATAAAGCCACCATTTGACCTCTCCTTCTTCCACAATTACATGAAATACATTTTTTATGGGTAGCTCTTGGCATTCGATGGAGACTCAATAGTGGCTGCAAACTTAGTGATGATGGCCATGGATATTCAGCATTCAGAGGTCAATATAGACTACAATTATGTTGGTTATGTGGTGGAGACCATACATAATGCTTTGGTGGAAATTCAAAGTGGTGTTCTTATTCCTATGTTCAAACACTACACACATTTGATATATCTATTTTTTTCTATAACAAGGAGTTCATAGACAAAGAATTAGAGTTGTATGAAACAAAATATGGAGTTGAGATGTCAGTGCAGAGGTAGACTCAGGTATGGGATAACAAATCTTCACACTCATCTTTTGTTTATTTCAAAAATTAGGTTGTCACTCCAATATTAGATATGTTGGGAGTGGATAGGGAGAGGTTATCCATTGATGTCAGAAGATTATTAAGACCTTGGCATTTTGTTCTAAATTGGCCAATTAGTCACAATTGGGGTGAATATTTAATCTTTGACCATTTTACTATCATTAGAGTTTATGGGTGCTCTCAGCCCCCACATATACTTCCTAAGTTTATTCCATTTAGGGTTACTTTTATGGAGTTCATTTGGAAAATCACCTAGGTGGATAAGGAGATTTTAGAAGGGCATAGGAAGGGTACATTTGTCCCTAGATTGTTGATAGCATATGATTTATCTGTAGGAAAAAAATATTTTTATCAAATTAATATTTTTTTGAAGCAGTACAGATTGTTGAGTACAATCTCAAGATTTTGTGATCCAAAGAAATTTATCAAGATAGCTTTGAAAGACATGACTCTTTGGGCCAATATCAGGGATCATGAAGTTTTGGATGATGAGGATATTGTGAGGAATTGAATGGACGGGATTGATGTCCAAGAAAGGAGAAGAAAATGGAAAGACCTCATAAGAGAAGAGGCAGAGTGGAAAGAAGCAGACCCTACATTCTCTAGTTTTTTCCCTGACACCCCATACTTCCAAAGGGTTGAAAAGATGATTGAATCATATGAGACTTTGATGGCACAAGTTTGGCAGTGAAGGTGCACAACCCCAAGAATCCTAGGACACACAAGCCTTGCATAGCAAGAGACTCCTTGAATCAAAAGAAGAGGATGAAGAGAGTGAAGATGAAGCAATTTATGTTAAGAATCCACCGAGTAAAAGGAAAAAGACTGAGGAAAAGGCAGTATAAATAAGGATAAATATAGCCAGAGGTGTGGTTATAGATCAGGGAACTTATTTCAGAAGGATCAGAACTCAACTATGGGAAATCCCACAAGATGAGGAACAAGATGAGAATGAGGCAACTCTTGTCATAGGAATGGATGAGAGAATCATGATGGCTGATGAGTTCATCAAGTCAAGTGAATTTAAAAGTTTTCTAATGAAATTAAAACAGAGGGAGTTGAAACAAAATTTGATAACAGAGGAAGGTGGTGAGGAAAAGAATGAAGAGATTGTAAAGACACTTCAGCAATATGACCCTGATAGTGAGTTAATATTGTTGAACAAGAAAGAATTTTGGTACATAATAGTGGAGTGTTACTAATGAATGATTGGGACTTAAAATCTACATTCATTATTGATCAAAACAAAAAGTACAAAAATACTATGTTCATATCAGAGTTTGAAATAAATGATGTGCTAAGAGGATCAGGCTTTGATCCCAAGTCAAAAATACTCTAGTTATTTGGTCTATAGCTCCTCCCACACAAAAGATGATGGTGCTAAATATAAGGGAAGAGAAGAAAGTTGAATTTAGAATTTGCAGAACATAGGTGATACAGAGATTTCTCATCTAATGACTAAAGTTTCATTCATGAACCTAGCTAAAATAGAGGACTTGTCCAAAAGGTATGAGAAAACCTTTAATCAGATGATTCCATTGGCTAATAAATATGAAGATCTCATGATAATAAACAATGCACTAGTAGAATAGGTGGATGAACTAAAACAAAATCAGGTAGATGAGCCCCCACAAGAAATGTCAGTAGAAAAAGTGGATGCATCTACAGAAACTCGGGATGAAACAATAGTCATTGAAGTCCAAACAAAGAAAGATGAGGGAGGACATAATGTCGATGTTGTTCCTGTGGTTCTTTCATTCTTGAAACACCGAGTGGATGTTTTGAAAGAGAAAACCTCACTAGTGCATGAATTGCACAATTCAATCCAAGATGCCAGCGGGTAGCTTTTGAAGTAGTGGCTTTTCTTGGGCCCATGTTCCATGTATGGTCAGGTAGGACCAGAGTAATGGATAGATTAAATACTTCCATATTGTACAGTGATGAATTCTCTATCAACATTTCAGAAACTACCAAGATGGTAGAAGAGGTAAATGCTTCTTATGCATTCTTTAATGGGAAGGATGTGTTGGTTAGAAATAAATTGTAGTTGTTTGGAAAAGAGTACAATGCACTAATTCCTCAAATTTATGATAGTAATAATTATTTGAAAGAATAGTCTATGTGGGAGGAGGATTTTGATGCCATGTGGAAAACAAATGATGTAAAAGAACACTTGGAGAAAGAGATTGATTTTGGTTACTTCAACGATCTGATTGACAAATTATTTAAGGTTGAAGTTGATATGATCAAGTTCATTGTTGATGCCAAGATGATAGTAGATGCAAGGTGGACAGAGGTCATTGCCAGTATAGAATAAGAAAAGGATTTCAGTTGGCCCACTAACAGGGAGATGAATAGGTGGGAGGCCATGTTGAAAAAGTAATAGATGTCATGTGGCTGCAACAACTTTCGATCAGTTTGTTGCAAGTGTTGTCATTTCTATTTTATTACAAAGTTGTTGCAAGATATTTTTAATCCTTCCAAGTAGTCTGAAGCTTGTTGCATCCTTATGTATAAATGGGTTCCAAGACTACTACAAGAGGGGATAGTCATTTTTGAATCATAAAAGATTGTAAGACTCTAGTATTATACCAAGAAATTATATAGATGTTTGGACTTTATTTTGAATGTAATGACCATTTGATATTAATATAAATACAAATCCATAGGCAGTTTCTAGAAATTCTATAAATGATTGTCTTTTCTCTAAATTTTGAGTTTTGTTTAATTTGAATAGTTAAGGACTGTTCTATTTATCTATATGTAAGGCAGGTTGTGAGATTGTTTTAGGGTTTTTCTCGAGAGAATTAATTTTCTTAAAATAGTTTCAGCAAGATTTGAAGTTCTTTACAAATATGATGATCATATCTATCATATAAATGTGGGATGATATATAAGGTATATTTATCCTCTTCTCTGATATGCAGGTGTTTTTAAGTTTGTATTATTGTTAAGGGTTTTGAATGTTTAAGGTGACTCCATACCCTAAGATAAGGCACTGGTATTTTATCCATTTGGAGTGGGTGGCTATCATCATTCAATCAAACATTTTGGTAACCTGATTTTGTTTTGTTTTATCAAATAAGTAAGTTACAGAACAAGGGTTTTGTAATTTCCACAATAAATTGGCTTGAATGATACTCTGAGTGATTCATTAAAGTAGAAAAGAGGTAAACCCACCTGAGTATGTGGAACTCAAAGTGAAGATGGTATAAATACACTGTTACTGTTATTATTTTTCTTGCTTGATCAATGTGTGGGAAGATAATAGAGTGGGCTTGTTTACAAGTGTTGTATGTCAGCAAGGAAAAGAACCAACAGTATGAACCATTGTTATATTTGCCTCTCTTACTTCTTATTTTATGGATCATGGAATCTTTTGTTAGGTATTTTCCTCTATATTTTATAAGGTATTTTTATATAACCTTCAATATGATATTAGAATAAATATGCTTCACAAAATTCATGTTCTAAAGTATGAAAATCTTTTGGGCAAAGATAGGCATTCTATTTGGACTACTGTTGTGGTGAAACTTCATAAGAAAACTTTAGTAACTTTACAAAAGCTTGGTGATGATTAACATGGTTCACAAGGAAAAGGTCTTATAGTTCATATTTATGGTCAAAATTATGTCAAAATTTTAAGGTTCCAACAAACAGATTGGAAATTTCTCAAAGTACATCAAGCTTTGTCCCCAAACTCTCCAAGTGACTTGGCCAATGAACGAGATCAACTGACTTATAGTTGGAATCTCCTGCTCTCGAGGATCTGCAGGACCTAGGCGAGTAGACATGTTCTCCAACTATATCTCCAAGTTGAAGCTTTTTATAGCAGATTAAATCTTTATTTTGCTTCTAATCTCTACTTCAAAGTGGCATATTTTTTAAATAAAATGAATAGTCTTCTTCTTACTTGATTACTCTTATTTTCCTTATCTACTTCTTTATTCTATCTTCCTTTTGTTACTTTCTCCTCTACTAATGCTTTGCTCCTATACTTATCTGATTTAATTATATTTGTTGAATTTGAAATGTGTGAACAATGGGTCTTGGATACATATAGTTTAGAGGTTTCTTACGAAAGATAATAAGATCATTGGTAGTGGGATGTTAGGTTTTTAGGTACATCAATTATAAATTAAGATCATATACCATGGCAATTAACTGATTATACGTCATTTGTGAATTTAAATTTATTTTGATACAGTTGGTCGAGAGTGGGATACACTACATTTGTACGTCACAAACAATCTTGATTGGATGATGGTACAGATTGAACAATGTCAACAATGTGGTCGTGCATTAACATGGGAAGGTGTGGCTTCATTGGTTAAAGAAGCTCATCGTAATGGAGATTCCAATGTTACACCAAGGGAAATTGATTTAGCATATGGTTTAAGATATAAAAAAGTACGTATAAATATATTAATGACCCATATTATTTAATTATTTTCAATTTTATATATATATATATATATATATATATATATATATATATATATATATATGTTGAGTTTCTTTTCTTTGCATACATTCAACCAAGAATAAATATGTTTAGCAACTAACAAAGCAATAATTTTTACATGTTTGACATATTGCAGGTGAAACACCAAAAGGATATGTGGTGTAATGGTCGTAAATTTTGAATCAAAAATTTGGAAGACATGAAGAAAACTTGTGATTCTGGGATAACTGCAGCCTTTCAGGTGACTAATGTTTCATCTAGAAATGGCATATGTCCAAAAGTCTCAAAAAATTGATACTATGGGAGTTTAGATGATATATTTGAGTGTGAATTTAAGTCCTTTAAATTAGTTTAGATCGTTGTCTAATGGTACATGCTACGATTGAATGAAAATGATCCGGAGAGAACTATTATTGAACATGATAATGGATTTACTATGGTTAATACAAGGTCGATCAAGTGAGCTGGAAATGAGCCCTATGTTCTTCCAAGCCAATGTGAGTAGGAATTTTACTCAGAGGTTCTAGGTAAATTGGGTTGGTCCTTTTTTGTTAGAAAATTATCCAAGAGGAATCCCGGTAAAGTATAATGCGGTGAAAGAAGAAGATACCAAAGAACCAGAAGATGATGTAGATGATGATCAATATCAACAGTTAGTTGATGATATGCTTGACGAAGATGTTGAAGAAGAGGAGCTAGATCATGATGATGTAGGAGTTAATGTTCATGAAGATGACATATGTGTGGATGGTGACATTATCAAAACTGATATCAATGACGATGATGATGATATGACCAATCCTTACAATGTCGAATCTGGATTGGATGATACATACAAAGAGTTAGATGAAGAAGAAGATCAATGCCATTAAAATTTATGAGTTAGGCGATTATATTATCTATTTGATATTGATTTCTTGATAGAATTATATTTGACTTATATGGTTACATAATTAATTCATGATGTTTTTTTAATTTTTTATGCCATTACATAATTAATTCATGATGTGTTTTTTAATGTTGTTATTTCATGATGTTACAACTATTGTAGCTCTCCTAGAAATTTCTATATGATCAAATCCTAATTAATATATGACTATTTATGATTAGGTATTATTTGATCATATCTTTGGTTATTTCATTCCCAAAAAATTAATGTTTCCTCATTTTGACCCCGCATAGTGACATGTGAATGGGGCCAACGTTGAAATTTTTTCAATTTGTGAATGTATGGAGTGAAACTTGACATGGTTACCCTAGACGCATGCCTTGATGATATGGGAGGGTTTTGAGACTCAAACATGAGCTCATGCTATATAAAGGTATCCCATCCTTCCTAATAATACAATTTTCCTTATTCTTCATCTATTTCATATATTATTCTTAGCATTTCTTTGGTTAATGGTTACAAAAGAAGAGGCTCTCTGAACCTCGCCTTGTATCTATTACACACCAGTTTGTGCATTTTCATTAGCAATGAATATTTAGATGATCTTTAAAAATCTCATTAAATATAAAGATGATAAGAGGAAGTGTATGTAGGGTAAATATGCACAAACTCAAATTGGGGATTAATAGCAGTGAACTAATCAAAAGAATGATTAATACTCAACATAAAAGCCCTACAAACAACAAAATGAAAGCATATTGATTAGATTTTTAAATAAACTAAATCAAACTAGTCTAAGTTACATAATCTTTTCTTCTTTTGTTGCTTCTTTGCACTCTATAGAAGTGGATTGATGTGGCTCTCGGTGTTGGATTTGACAACACTTCAACCTAGAGATTCAAGAAAACTAAGATATGATGGTTGATTGCTTTATAAAAACCCGCATAAGATAATTGATATTAAGAAAATAGGATCCTTCATATGGGTTTGAAGGGGGTTTATACAAATAAACAAGGCTGATTGAACAGTCAAGATTGACTCTAGGAAAGTAGATTGGATGACTGAGATAATTAGAGACTGATTGATGAGATTTATTTCTACCTTAAACTTAAAAAGCGAAGAGTTATTTAGGAAATAAAGAAGATAAGATAAAGAAGATTTTAAAAATAATGATTTCCAAAACTACAAATTAGAAAAGGAAATGATTTTGATTTTAAAACTGATTTTTGCATTTTGAGAGGATTTTTTATTTTCAGAAAATATTAATTTCCAAATTCAAAGATATTATGCATATTTTTTATTTTCAAAATTTTAGAATGTAGAATTATCCCGATTTTTTATTTTCTAAAGATTTAAAAGCTTCAAATTGATTTACAAATCCAATTTAAGAAAAAAAAAAAAAAAAGATGAAATGAAATTAAGATAAAATTAGTTAAAAATTGAGATGAAATTAAATTAATTTGGGAATTAATTTAATTAGAAGCAATAATTAGATAATTTAAATAATTAATGATGATTATTAAACTATAGGTTATAGAAATTGAATTTAATTAACTAATAAAGACCAATTAATTAAGGTTGATTAATTAAATAATAACAATTATTTAATTAACTTTGAAGAAGGCGATTAATGATGAAAAGATTAGGTTTATAGAAGAATAAAAGATCATTAATTAAATAATTAAAAAATTATTTAATTAATAGAGGAATTGTTAGCAATTAATTTGAACTCGCAAGAGTGTCCATTTGTTGGTGTCTACATTTTCCCCTCTTTAATACAATGTGATTTTGAGCGTTGTGTCAAAGAATATTTGATTAGGTCCTGCCCTAGCTTGCCCCAACATTAGTAGGTGGATTTAATGCCCCTTGATAGATTATTTGTGCAAAAATTCATAAATGATCTGTCGAAATAAGAAGATGAATATTAGATAATAGGATGAAATATGATGACAAGGATGAATTGTTAGTAAGAAGTGAAGAATGTTAGTAGATGGTGATGCTTATTAGATCGACATTTGACAAAGAGATGGTTGATGGAGAATCATGTCTAGTGTCAGGAAAGACCCATCCTATATAAGACTAGTGACAAAGTCTAGTTTTAGGGAAGACATACCTTGTATAAAACTAGTGACAACGTCTGGTTTCAGGAAGGACACATCCTATATAAGACAAGTGACATTGTTTGGTTTCAGGAAAGACACATCATGCATAAGATACATGATCATTGATTAATTGACTGAAAGATAGAATGATTGAGTGATTTGACTAATTTGATGATAGAAGAAATGTTAGTGAGAAGAATGAATTAATAATAAGTGAAGACATATTTAGTTACAATCAAGATTAAACAGGTGATAAATATGAGTCAGTGCAGAACATTTTCAAAAACAACATTTCTACCTTATTTGAAAAGAAAGAGATACAAAAGCACCCATATATTGACCATTTGGATATTGCTACGATCTCTATTGAAACAAGCAGAAAACAAACAAGGAATGTTTGACATCATTATAGGGTTATCTCAGACTTGAGTGTGTGTGGTTGCCAGATGCGTGACAATACTTACCACATTCACCCTAAATCATCCTTGCCCCAAAATTTTATCAAACACTCCACAAACAACAATCAAAGAAAAAAATATTATGAACCATCATAGCCTCTCTCACCACTCGATGGTATCCTTGAGGAGCATAGGAACACGATCACGAAAGATAAATCGATAATGGACTAACTTGATTGACTTTGTCAACAACCTTATTGGTCTTTGATTGGTTTGATTTTGATGTTTGATTGGATGTGAATGTGCCTGGTATCAGACATGGACTATCTATATAAGACTTATATGTCTAGTCTCGAGTGTATATGTCACAGTATAAGACATTTGAATAATTGATTTAATTTTGATCAAGAGATGACATATTAGATTGTTGATAAATATGGGTCTCATGAGTCCACTTTTGATTTATGAAGCTCATCGTTCTGATATGAATGTGTGTTTGATTGTCACTTTCTGCTTTTCGTTACAAAGATAACTTTATTGTAGGTTTTTTTTACATGTTTTTTATTGGTTTCTTCATGACATTTTTACAAATGTTTTTGGTCCATCATAGCATTCTTATTTTTTACGTTGAGGTATGTGTGGCATATCACGTAGGTTAAGGCCCTTACCATAGATACCCCATACATTTTTTCCCTTGATGAATGTTTTATGTTTTTTTATTTTTTAGGATTATTTTAGGATCTTTTATGATGTTTTTTATTATTATTTTCAAGATATTTTTCTCCTTTTCAGGAAATTTTTTAGGATTTTTTCTTTCTAGGTATTTTTTCAGGACATTTTTCTCTTTTTATAGATTTTTTCAGGGTTTTTAAGACTACCCCTACAGTCTAGCAAGGAAAGGGAATTATGAATTGATGGATGGACTGATAAATGGATGAATGCCAAAGGTCTCTTACTATGTCTTGAATTTGTCTGGGTGTCAAGGACTATCCAAGAAATGGGATAACATGTCTTTACCAAGCTAAGGCAATGAAAAAGTAGGGTAATGATACTTTTTGCACTAGATGACATGCATGTCAAGAGGATTTTGAAAATATATTTGAAATTTTTACATCCTTATTTTGTATCAAGATCAAAAAAGGGATTTGGATAGGATAATGATAGGACATGAATAGGGAAAGAAAGATCAAGAATGGACAAGGGGAAGGGAAATGGATTGAAGGTTATGATAAGATAGGCAATATGGACCAAAGGGGCATGGACAAGATAAGGGTTATGTACCAAAGGGACATGGATATGATAAGGGATATGAACCAAAGGGATGTGGACAATATGAAGCGGATAGGACATGTGATGCTTCTAGGGATATTCATAGCCCTTTCAAGATCAAAGTTGGGAAAAGGGAAATATGGATGCTGATAAGATAACATTTGGATATGAGGAACATAGGGTAATGGAGGAAATTAAAGAGCTATGATATGATAGGATAGAATCAATGAAACCTGACCCCAAATATAGAATGCCAAAAGCTCATAGATTACACAAGACATCTATTTTCCAAGTTTTCATCATGGTACTTTCTCAAAGCGTTTGTTTGCCAGGTTTTCATCATGGTACTTTCTCAAAGCATTTGTTTGCCAGGTTTTCACAAGTGGACAAAATTATTTCTTTTTTTTTGTGTTACCAAGACGCTTGTTTGCTAGGTTTTCATCAAGGCAATATTTTTTTTACTTTTTGAGAAGATGATAGACTCGTGATAAGACATAGAGGAAGGACTCAAGCATCTTTTTACTTGGATAGTGCTCTTGAAATATATGAAATAATGGACCATAGCTTTTGGTGGTATGTTCAAAGATGTTGGTAAGGTAATGACAAAGGAAGATGAAAATGGATGGTTGGATGAAGTGGGATAAGGTTTTATGCGAAGGATTGGGTAGGCTAGATGAAAGACTAGAAAATATGCATTGGATAATGGAGGGATTGCAAGAAGACTGGTGTAGGATTAGATAGAAAGGGTGACAATGTCAACATTGGAACACACCTTGAGGGGCAATGGAGTGATGGAGGAAAAGGAGATTTTGGATTTGATGAAGGAATAGCTATGAATTTTGGGACATAACGACCCAAAATATATTTGGAAGGTGGGAAAGATATAGATGGTGGGATAGCAATTTTGCAAACCGCTTAGGAATCCACATGGATTTTGATTTTTTATTCTTTTTTGGGCCCTTGGTGGTGGTACCCTAAATTTTGAGAATTTAGAAGTCTCAATCCATTATCAAGAAGCAAGTTTCTCCAAACTAAAAAAATCAAAGGAAGGAAGCTTTATGACACAAATAAATAGAACTGACTAATCGAAGCCTTCAAAAAATGTTGGAATTTCAAAATTTTGCAAAGATGATGCTGACAGAGGCTGAAGATGATCAAATTTTAAAAAAATAAAACTAACCCAGTTCGAGAAATCAAATTTCCTATCTCCAATAGAAATCTTAGCTTTTCAAGAGGTGTTTTGGATTTTTTACCAAAGCCAAATCCGAAAGTTAGGTAGTTATTTTTTAGTTAGTTTATTATTTTTTCAAAATAATTTGTAAAAAGGGTTGTGTCTTTTCACCCTAAAAAGGTGTGAAAGCCACTCAAACACATATATATACATAATGTAAAATTTAAAGAATACAATACATTATAATACAATTTCACATATTTGGATATTTTGGGATCAACAACTGTAACATGGATCTACTTGTATCATTTTTCTAAAATCAATTAAGATAAGTCACTTTTTTCTCTCATCGGTGAGAATAAATTCATATTCATTTTCAATTAGTCCCTTAGATAAAATCTATAGATTTTATTCAAAGTGATAGTTTGGTGTAGCATATTCCTGGTTAAATTCATAGTTTCTATCACCAATTGGTCTTTTCATCTTGTATGG
This sequence comes from Thuja plicata, assembly GCA_018584345.1. Classification (NCBI taxonomy): domain Eukaryota; kingdom Viridiplantae; phylum Streptophyta; class Pinopsida; order Cupressales; family Cupressaceae; genus Thuja; species Thuja plicata. The sequence continues at coordinate 529,099 of MU227710.1, read as the reverse complement.
TTAAATTCAATTGATTGTGGCCACAGTCAATTGCTCTGTCATTTGAAAATTGATATGCAATTGGGATAACTATCAATTATCTTAGGTTATATGCTCATTTCATAACACCTTTGAAGTGGTAAGTTTCTAGTAAAATGTCTCTAAGGTTGTACATAGGGTTGGGATGATTTTGACTCTATTGCCCATGAGAAAATAAGACACTGGTATATATATATATATATAGGATTATGATTATTTAGTTCTTTGTTCATAGTTTTGTTATATTCTATCCCTCTGCACTTTTCAATTCACATTTATATTCACAAATAATATTTAAAAAATTAAATCATTTCAATTAGCACTTTGTGATTCACTGCTTTCAGTTAAGGTTTCTTTCAAGTATTTTTCCATATTATGAGAGAAAGAAGTTTGAGACACTCTTTATCTGCTATAAAAATCCTAGGAATTTGAAGGATAAGTCTAAGGTATAGGCCTACCAGCCTTGGTTCTGCAGAGCCAGAATTGCAAAAGGTTCAGCCTTGTCTTGGCTGAAACCTTGTTAGTTGGCCAAATCACTTGGGTTTCCCAACATTGGATTGGCAAGTCCATAGGAAATCCAATCTGTTGATTTGAGCACCAACACTTGGAACACATTGTTTCTACAAGAGATTTAGGAACCCATAATATTTTTGACTTAATGTTTTTCTCAAGGGGCCTTTGTGGCCTTTTGGATACTTGTTTTTCTTTTTGGATCATATTTTTCTTTGGTTTTACATGTATATTAGACTAGACATGTTGATCCTTGACTGCATGTGGATTGCTTGACTTATGGAACTTATATTTGGAATCCAAATTGTTCAAAAAAGGAATGTAATTCATGGATGGATAGGAATTGTATGGAGGCCTTTTAGATGGGTGGAAGGTTCTCCAAGAAGTGTGACTTTGTTGACTTTCATGTTGGAAAGGGTACGTGGATTAAGAGCTAGTGGATGGAGGAATATATGGACCTAAGATAGATGGAAGGGATGAAGGGGGAGATATATGCTTGGATTTGGAAGGGATACCAACGTCTTTAGAATGAGCTTTGTAACTGAGGCCATGATCATCTAAATTTATTTGATATGAAAGGGTTTTAATATACTTTATTAATGGAGGTTTAACCCTTTAACTTGATAATTATTTTGACCATTAGGATACTTTGTACAAGATGAAAGTCCACTTTGAGGTGGAGGAGGTATGTAAGGCATGATAGAATCATGAATTAGACCAAACTATATGGAAGTGGGCAAACCTATTTGACATGTATGGGGTTCATGAAAAAATTGTGCAAATGTTGTTGGATTATGAGGGGGATCAAGAGGAATAATGGGATCCTACAATGGAATAGTAGTGATAGGATCATTTGGTAAGATAGGATCTTGTAGAGAATATGGAGGATTAGGACATGGAGATGAAGGAAAGGTAGGCTCATGAGGTGGATCTGGAGGGATGATGAGATCTTTTGGTAGACATGAAGGTGAAGGGATACTTTTATCTTGACTTGGAAGAGGATCATCAGACTGTATTTTAAGGGTGGTTTTCTCTTGACTATAAATAGTATCATTAGGAATAATGAAAGGGGTGACATGGTCTTGCATAGGAATACGAAGTGGAAGGTCAATAAGACTTGGAAGGACATTTATCACTTGAGATAGAAGAGGATAATCTTGGATAGGATGGACAAGGATAGTAGAATCTTCATTAGACTCAAGAAATATGGTTTCTTTGTAAAAAATTAGACAGGTTTTCTCATTGATGGGATCTTGATCATGATTTTCTCTAGGACGTGTTTCTTCATGCTTTGCATCACCCTCTTGACATGAGGTATGAATTGGCATATGTATGGTGCATTCTTGGAAGGGTTCAATGTTTTGACATGAGAGAGAAGGAATTTGAATGGGACTCTCTAGAGTAGGTTTTTATGGGAATGGAACATATGGTGGCATTGGATCTAGGACTATTGAATTATAGAAGGGAATTGTCTTAGGAAAGGGATTAGCTTGGAAATAAATTATGGATAGCCCTTCGGAGGTCTCATCACTAGATATAGAATTTGGTAAAAATGGAAATGATTTCTCTTGTAACACTTTTGGGGATGAAGGATTGGTGGGAAATATTGAGGCTTCTAGAGGGACAACTTCATCGTGGGAGGTAGATTTTTCATTGGTGTGATTGTTTCAGAATGTGCCATTGTTAGACATGGGTAGATGATTTTGATTTTGTTGAACAATACGATGATGTATGTTAACCAATTTTTTATGCAAACTAAATTGGAATTTTTGTTGCTTGAGCAATCTTGTTAGGGATGCCACATAGACATTTGCATGTTGTAAGTTATTTGTTGATTGAACATGTGGTAGAATAGGTTTCTTATTGATTATGTTTGATTGATGTCCAAAGGATGGCATATTTTCTATTGTGTTTGTTTGGGAGATCCTTGGTGGTAGATATGAGGAAATCAAAGGATGTTCATTGATATGTGATATGATCATAGGCATATAGTCAATAGGGTAGGGATATAAGTCCTCTATGGTGTAAGAATTTGGTTTCCTTTGATTTTGAAGATCGTTTAGTTGATTTTGCAAGTCTTGCACTTGTTGCCTGAGGATATCAGTTTGCAATTGTTTGTGTGCCAACTCGGGGAAATTTTCTGAATAGACAAAAGGGTTTATGCCATCATAGTAGTTGGGTTCTTGTTCTTCTTTGTATGGAGGAAATAGATTGAAGTACATGTCATCTGACTTATTTCTCATTTGATATTGGGTTGTTGGTCTCCGACCAAAAGGGTATGAAAGATACATCTTGAAAAAAATCTTTGATAACAAGATACGATGTGATTGCTTATGTGTCCAGACAAAAGGTAATACCTCTTCTAACAAGTTTTGGCTCCTATTCGGAAATGACAATCTTAGGGATAGAGTTTGATTTATCTTGATCTCATAGTTGGATGAGTTTGATACTGATTTGATCATACTCTTTCTTTAGATGAAGCATGGAGTCGGGGTTGATTATTTTGATAAGATTTTGATGGTGGGGAGATCAAAAGGGGTCTAGTCTGACCAGTTAGATTGAAAATTCTAAATGATTACCAAGCCCCAAAAAGAGGTTTTCTAATGTTGACAACTTTAGTATAATCCTATTTGAAAATTGAGGATGACTATGGTATTTAGAAATTTTCAAAATGTGTGTAACGAGTTGTTTTGTTTGATAATTTTATATGTTTGACAATTTGTGGGTTTGATAAATAGACATTTTTTAGATTCCAGAGAATGGTTTGATAGTTTATAGCTTTAAGTTTGACAGATAGACAGTTTGCAGATTCTAGAATATGGTTTTGAGAATTTGTCAGATTGTTTACAATTTTGACAAATAGGTTGTTGACTCTTTAGGACACTAGCATGTTTTGACAAGTTTGTGTTTGTAAGATGTTTTTTTTTGTTGAAAATATCACACAACAAACATGATGTTTTGGCCCTAAAATCTACACAGTGAGTGTATGTTCTCGATCATTTCCACAGGTCTTATACATAGAAAACAATTCAGTCAAGCTACCTATGGTCAATTTTAGCTTCAATGGATAAAAGAGATAATCTTTCTTCTTATCTGGGTTTTAATCAGGACCCCGTTCAGAAAGATTTAAGTCTATCCCCCATTACAGAGGTCTCCCACACACTTAAAAATGTGATTTTGCACAATCCCAAAGGACTATTACATGACGTATGATTCTCAAGACTTTCTATCACTCACCCCATTAAGTATAAATGCATTTTATTTTATAGTCGGTTGGGTTACCATGGTTGTATACCACTTGGATCATTCCCTCTCACCGAACTCATTAAGGCAAATCTTGGGAGACAGACCCACTATGGATCAAAATTGTAAATGCACTACTTGAAAGAAAAGTTGAGATAAAGATAGGTCTGGTATTTTGATCACCTTAAGAAAGGTGAGAACATATCCCTATTGTCTTTATTATCCAAACACAATAGACATGGTGTTCATTTTTAGACCTTTAACTAATGAAACTCCACTAGGTTTGGCATTCTGATCACCTTAAGAAAGATGAGAGCATAGGCCTACTAGCTTTGTTCACAAACAAAGGAGGTCTCCTTAATTAAGCTATGTGTTTGAATTGAAATTTTCCAAAGTAATATTGAAAGGTACATGAAAGATCAAAAGATTGTAGTGCACCTTTTTTTATGTTATGTGTATTTTTGAGATTTTTCATTTTCATTATACATTACCTTGGCAATCGTACTAGCTCCTAAGCATCCTCAGTAGCTTCCAAAAACATTATCCCAAAACAAAAATATCTTAGGTGAAGGAAAATTGACATGGTTAGAAAATCCAAAATTTACCAAGGATGAGCATACAAATCAAATGAAATTGGAACAAGTGCACCTTGATTTTTTATGTGTTTTTGACCTAGTCATAAAATCTATTTTTTAGGTATATTGTTGGCCCACAAAAATAGAAATGGAAACAAGTAACCCCTATTAAAAATCAGTGAGATTTCAAAAAATGTAAGAACTTTCAAAAATTTCCCTCAATTGTGCCTTAGGGACCCGATTTATCAAAACAGGCCAATTTTCAAAGATCTCTTTATTTTGGTCATTATTTGTCATCAACATTAAAAACACAGAGAACATACCTCATTTTTAATTTCAAGAGCTTTCTAGAAATTTAATTTAAAAAAAAAATCGTTGATTTGTGCTCATGGTTAATTTTTTTATGAAAAATCATAAACAAATTATATTTTCATAAACTTAATCAAAAAATTCAGATTTTTGGACTGTAGGCTCCTAATACTATCCCCAACCTTCAGTAAAAATTTCATAGAAACATTCCAAGTTGTTTAGGAGATATGACCAAATATTTAAAAACTTGCATGCAACAACAAATCAACAAATAAAACCTACATGCAAATATAGAAGACAAATGTATCTAATTTTTAGCACGATTCACGTCGGGTTCGCCAAAATGTATGTAGGGGAAATTTGCACTGTTATGTCTGATCATATTTGAGTACGTAATTATGTAAAGTTTGATGTATATGATAGATAATTTCTCACTAGAATATTATCTAATCAATGTTGATCTCCAATAGGTATATAAAATTTATAGGTAATTTCTCACTAGAATATTATCTAATCTATATTGATCTCCAATTGATATATATATATATATATATATATA
>MU227710.1:491031-523573 GCA_018584345.1 Thuja plicata | reverse complement strand
TACATATGTATATATGTATATATATATACATATATACATATGTATATATGTATATATATATATACATGTATATATGTATATATGTATATATGTATGTATATATATATGTATATATGTATATATACATGCATGCATACATATATATATGTGGGTGTGTGTGTGTGTGTGTGTGTGTGATTCTTACTAACATATAAATAAGACTTTGAATATGTATTTCACCGATATACAAAGAAGACTGAATGTGTATTGTTGCGATGATCAAAATGAAATAGATTTGATAATACTTGTATCTTGTATGTCTCATGAAGAGGCATACCATAGGTCTCACGAAGAGTTGTATCTCTTCGTGAGACATCCCATTAATGTTAATCATAACACAAGTCAGTGTTATCAACTTAACCATTGTTAATGATCATCGTTACCTTATGACATTCGTTATCAATATCGAACCACAACAATGTGAATATTAAATAGAATGAAGTTTGGAGATTAGTTGATATCAGTCGACGATGATTATCAATAATGATAATCACAGTCGATATCATTATTGATATGGATAATCACGAACAATAGTTGATTTAATTATTGATAATGATAATCAGAGTCAATATCATAATTCAGATTCATTTTTAGTCGATACCATCATCGACTATATCATCAACTTAGTAATATTAAGTTGGTATTGTTATCAACTTCATTAATAATTAAGGTTGATAACAATATCAATTTAATAATATTAAGTTGATATCAACTTTTTCAACAGTTAATATTTGATAATAATATCAACTATGATATTGATATTACCTTAATAGTATTAGTCATCATTAATGATAACTATCATCAGTATACTAATAAATCTTGATGAATTCTACAAATGGTAAGATCATCATATTATGAAATACATAATCACATTATATCTAAAGAAGGAGAGATATCAAATTCTTAAGGCCAATAGGCCAATTAAGCATTTGATTTCATTGGTTAGAATAATCTCGCCAAAGCTACAAACATTAACACACCCTCTTAGCTATGGAAGAATAATTCTATCCTTCAATAGATCTATTAAAAAGAAAATATAACCTCATTGTGATATTAGAAGAGAGGGAATTTCCACGAATATTAGATCACGAGATATTCACCAGTACTCTCAAATATATATTTATATGATATGTGCACTAGTATCATCTCACATGATGCCTATCATAGAGATATCAAATCATGACATATCTGTGGATGTTAAATCACATAATATCCATCATGATCGTCGCAAATATTATGGCTTATCCATAGATATCAAGTCTCATGATATCTACCATAATGTATGTAAGTCATCATGATATGTCCATGGATATCAATTCACATGATATCCATCATGATACTAGGGTTACATAAGAATTCATCTTTGAAAATTCGTCACCTTTCAAAAGATGTTCACAAGGCCCACAAAATCATGGGGTCACACACATGATTTCCACCATGGCTACTTCCAGAGGGTGGATCCACCATGGCTCATCCTAGAGAGAGAGAGAGAGAGTATCAACCTTCTCTCATAGAGAAGAAGGCTATGAGAGATGATACCTCAAATATCTCTTAAAGAGAAATGAATCAACAAAAGTTTACACTTCAATCATTTTTGAAAGAAAGAATACATTAGTGTATATATAAACAAATGTAAGCAAATCAATATTGCTAAAACTCAATCTCAGCTAGGGTTGCATTCTCCACCATACCAAGCTTACCTCAAAAGTATACAAACTTTTATTCTGGAGAGAGGTTTGGTGAGAATGTCTATTGTTTTCTCATCAGTACTAATGTATCTCAGCTTAATTTATTTCCACCAGTCTCTAATATAGTGATACTAGATCTCCATATGCTTTGACCTATTATGAAATACTAGGTTGGAGTCTGCATCACTTTTGGTGAATCCCAAGTATCCATCTATCCAGTAATATCATGACCTAGGTGTTAGAAAGGAGGTATTTTAGCTTGCACACATGAGGCTCCATCTCATGAAACCATGGTCTACTTCCTCTGAACAAGTATGATCAAAATTCTTGGAGACCAAATGAGTTAGATTCTTTAGCTGCTCCTTCTATCATAGAAGCATGTCCCAATCATGGAAGCTATTTGGCTTCATGAGACTCTCAACATCTGGCATATATGCACAAATGCTCACAACATTGTTCACAAGAGAAATTTCTTGTATACAAATGTACTTATCTTATTTCATAGTAACATGAGAATGTAATAAACTATGGATTTATCTCTAGGTTTGGAAACATTCAACATCCATGATAATGTGGCTTCCATTTGAAGTTTCAAGTACATGCATTAACCCCTTGACCTTCTCATTCAAGGTTGCCTTAGATGAAATGTTAGACTCCTTCTGAATGTGATATCAACCTTCTAACCTCCTCGTCCAAGGTTGCCTCTAATAGAATGTCACACTACCTCTGAATCTGATGTCCATTTTAACTCAGTCCCATAACTATAAGTATCAAGTTTTCTTTCCCTTGAATGCAATTTCTTATGCTTCTTGATCCATCCTCAAGACATTTCAAAATGAGATTACAAGTAGTTGATAAAACTAAACTATCTTGAACGGAAATACCAATCATAGAAGCATACAATATTGTCATCCAATATTATAGCATGAAGGTTATGAAATGCTTGTCTCTTATGTTGGAACATCATAGAGCTAGTCCTGTAGTTGGGACTCATCTTTGTCACAAGAATGTGGTAAGGCTCTTTCTTTTCTATCTTGTTGATTACAAGTAAAGCACAAAGAATGTCATAGCCATGCATTGCATATCTAGTATCTACTCCTTCTTGATTGTTATAGTTTCCTTGTCAGTAGAGAAGTCATCTCAACATGATCTTCTCCCTATCATCTAGCATGATCCATATATGACATGATAGTAATGGATCCAAGACCATTTTGGAGTTACTTTCATAAGACCAATTCCTACACAATGCCTTGGTAGTACACCTAATGCACCATACTTCTTTTCCTGTTGGATCATCCCAAAGACAAAGGAAAATTCAAGGCAAATAGCTCTTATAGTACATGCATGGATATATAAGAGAGTGACTACAATAAGCACATAAACATAATCCTCAAGGGATAAAAATAAAATTACATATCTCATTATTCATGAGAAAGTGCAAGTCATCATCCTTCTTGATGTAATTCTTTTTCTTTCTTCTTTCTGAGTACTAGTTTTCAAGTTCTAGTTTGGTCCCCCCCTTTTTTTGAGGTTTATCTTCTTCTTAGTATTTATACAAATTTTGGAAGAGTATTCCCCTTATATTAGTACTAAGAATCTTTATATCTTTTCCTAGATATATTTTATTAGTCTTAAATTCCTTAAGCCTTATAGGAAATTCTTCTAACTCTTTACACCAGAATATATCTAAGACTCCCTAGAGAAATTATTTACAAAGATAACATAAACACCCTCTTATAGAGGCTACAATCAGAATTTTATTTTACATATTGTTCATTCCTTAAGGCACATCTTATGTAAATCTCTTCATGTTCAGGTTTTGGTTTGAAAGAACTGTCATCTTTTCTACGAAGGGAGAGAAATTTGAGATGTGATATACTTCTATGTTAAGTATTAGAATAAAAGTTTCTCGATATCACTTTCTAGTTTTACCTTACCAACTTTAGCTATAGAGGATTGAGGTCTTGATCTATTTGGGAACTTCAATGCATAGTGTCCAAATTGGTCACATCTGAAGCAATGTACCTTGGATATATCTTTTCTTTTCTTAAATAATCTTTTGTCTTTGGCTTCTTTGGCTTTCTTCCTCTTGAAGTTTCCTTTCTTCCCTTTCTTGTGAGAATTTGCATTTAGTACATGAGTGTCTTCATTTGTAGATTTTTTACCATACCCCTAGTGATTAGCCAAGATTCCTCTTGAAGGCGGTCTATCTTCAATCAGTCAAATTTAGGGAGTTTTGGGTGAGCATTGATTCCTTGAATAAATGCTTCCCATGAAGCTGGTAGTCCATTTAAGGCAAACATAGTTAACTCTTTTCTATCAATAAGATGCCCAATGGTGGAAATTTGGTCCCTTAATTCCGTAATCCTCATAAAATATGATGAAATAGATTCTCCTTTATTTATCCTTATATGATGAAGATTTTTCTTAAGTAATAATGTCTTGCTAGTGTTATTAATTTCATACATATTTTCTAATGTTGAGAACACTTTGAATGTGGTGTCCAATTTGGAGATGATGGGTACTATATGATCTTTAACTGCATCTACTAAAAATTTCATAGCTTTATTGTTGTTCTTTATCCATTGGCACTTATCTCCTTCATCTTTAGGCATTTCTATCTCATTCTCTACAAATGCTTCTAATTCGTGTTCTCTTAGAGTGAGCATAATTCTGAACTTCCATGAGACAAAATTTGAGGCTCCTTCAAGATGACCTTCAAATCTAACTCCATTTGCCATTTTAACTTAGTATGAAAAATGATACAAATGAGAGCTAGGTTGTCTTTTGATTTGAAATTTGATCGGATCTTCCTTAGACTAGCTCTAATACCATGTTATTATTTGATCATATTTGAGTATGTAATTCTTTTAAAGTTTGATGTATATGATAGATAATTTCTCACTAGAATATTATCTAATCAATGTTGATCTCCAATAGGTATATAAAATTTATAGATCATTTCTCACTAGAATATTATCTAATCTATATTGATCTCCAATTGATATATAATATTAAATCTTACTATATATATATATATATATATATATATATATATATATATATATAATTCTCACTAATATATAACTAAGACTTTGAATATGTATTTCACCGATATGCAAAGAAGACTGAATGTGTATTGTTGCGATGATCAAAATGAAATGGATTTGATAATGCTTATATCTTGTATATCTCATGAAGAGGCATACCTCTTCGTGAGACGCTATGTCTCTTTGTGAGACATCCCATTAATGTTAATCATAACACAAGTCGATGTTATCGACTTAACCATTGTTAATGATCATCGTTACCTTATGACAGTCGATATCAATATTGAACCACAACAATGTGAATATTAAATAGAATGCAGTTTGGAGATTAGTTGATATCGATCGACGATGTCATTATCAATAATGATAATCACAATCGATATCAATCGACATTATCATTATTGATAATGATCTCAGCCACAATTGTTAATAATCGGCAATATCATTAGTGATAATGATAATCACGAACAATAGTTGATATCATTATCGATAATGATAATCACAGTCAATACCATAATTCAGATTCATTTTCAGTCAATACCATAATCAACTTTAGGTAATATCATTCATGGTTTTAGTCAATACCACAATCGACTATATTATCAACTTAGTAATATTAAGTTGATATTGTTATCAACTTCAATAATAATTAAGGTTCATAACAATATCAACTTAATAATATTAAGTTGATATCAACTTTGTCAACAATTTATAGTTGATAATAATATCAACTATGATATCAATATTACCTTAATAGTATTAGTCATCATTAATGATAACTATTATCAGTATACTAATGAATCTTGATGAATTCTATATTTGGTAAGAATAACATGCACGAGCTCAAATAGAGGATTAATAACACCGAAATAATCGAAGAATGAACTAATAATCAACATAAAATCCCTACAAACAACAAAATGAAAGCATATTTATTAGAATTTGAAATAAACTAAATCAAACCAATCTAAACATGAGCTTTTTTTCTTTTGTAGCTTCTCTACACTCTATGGAAGTGGATTGATATGGTGCTCAATGTTGGATTTGCCAACACTTCGACGCAGAGATTCAAGAAAACTAAGATATGATGCTTGATTACTTGATAAAACATTGCATAAGGTAATTGGTATTAAGAAAACATGATCTTTCATATGGGTTTTAAGGGGGTTCGTATAGATAAACAAGACTGATTGAACGGTCAAGATTGATTTTGGGAAAGTAGATTGGACAAATGAAATAATTAGGGACTGATTGATGAGATTTATTTCCACCTTAAACTCAAAAAGCGAAGAGTTATTTAGGAAATAAAGAATAAGACAAGATAAAGAAGATTTTGAAAATAATGATTTCCAAAACTGCAAGTTAAAAAAGGAAATTTATTTGATTTTAAAACTTATTTTTGCATTTTATAAGGTTTTTTATTTTCAGGAAATATTAATTTCCAAATTCAAAGATATTATGCATTTTTATTTATACATATTTTTTATTTTTAGAATTTTAGAATTTAGAATTATCCTGCTTTTTTATTTTCTGAAGATTTAAAAGGTTCAAATTGATTTAAAAATCCAAATTAAGAAAAAAAAAATGAAATGAATTTAGGATGAAATTAATTAGAAATGAAATTAATTAGAAATGAAATTAGTTAGAAATTGAGATGAAATTAAATTAATTTGGGAAATTAATTTAATTAGAAGCAGTAGTTAGATAATTTAATTAATTAAAGATGTTTATTCAAACAATGATTATAGAAATAGAATTTAATTAACTAATAAAGACCAATTAATTAAGGTTGATTATTTAAATAATAACAAGTATATAATGAATACCGAAGAAAGTGATTAATGATTAAAAGATTAGCTTTAAAGAAGAATAAAAGATGATTAATTAAATAATTAAAGAATTACTTAATCAATAGAGGAAAAGTTGGCAATTAATTTGAACTCACAAGATTGTCCATTTTTAGGTGTCTATAGGAAGCTAAAAAAATGAGTATATTTTGTTTAAGGATACTAAACCACAAGGTTTGTCACTCTAATGCTAAAACCAAGTCAAATTAACCCCTAACACCTATTGGTGGAAGAAGAAGATACCGAAGAACTAGAAGATGATGTAGATGATGCTCAAGATCAACAATTAGTGGATGATGTACCTGATGAAGATTTCGAAGAAAAGGAACTAGATCATGATGATGTAGGAGTTAATGTTCATGAAGATGATATCTATGTGGATGATGACATTATTGAAATTGTTTTCAATGATGATGATATGACCAATCCTTACAATGTCGAATCTGGATTGGATGATACAGACAAAGAGTTGGATGAAGAAGAAGATCAATGACATTGAAATGTATGAGTTATGCGATTATATTATCTATTTGATATTGATTTTTTGATAGAATTATATTTGAATTATATGGTTACATAATTAATTCATGATGTTTTTAATTATTATGTAATTACATAATTAATTCATGGTGTTACAACTATTGTAGCTCTCCTAGAAATTTCCATATGATCAAATCCTAATTACTCTACGACTATTTATGATTAGATATTATTTGATCATATCTTTAGTTATTTCATTCCCAAAAAATTAGTGTTTCCTCATGTTCACCCTGCATAGTGACATGTGAATTGGACCAACGTTGAAATTTTTTCAATTTGTGAATATATGGAGTGAAAATTGACATGGTTAGCCTAGATGCATGCGTTGATGATATGTGAGGATTTCGAGACTCAAACATGAGATCATGCTATATAAAGGCATCTTGTCCTTCCTAATAATACAAGTTTCCTTATTCTTCATTTCATTCATATACTATTCTTAGCATTTCTTTGGTTATTGGTTTCAAAAGACGAGGCTCTCTGAGCCTCACCTTGGAGCTATTACACATCAATTTGAACATTTTCATTAGCAAAGAATATTTAGATGATCTTTAAAAAGCTCATAGAATATAAAGATGATAATAGGAAGCTAAAAAAATGAATATATTTTATTTATGGAACCTAAACCACAAGATTTGTCACTCTAATGCTAAAACCAAATCAAATAACCCCTAACACCTATTGGAAAAGTTAAAACATGCCTTTCTTTCAAATTCACAAGAACGTGTAAACCTTTTGAAACCACACATGCATGTTATGAAAGTGTATGGTAATCCTACTTATAGCGGAAGTTCACAAGATAAGCTAACTAATGGCACTATATTGGAGGATAACCCACCTATGGAATTAATTTTAGAGGTAAGGGATGCCTCTTAGTGGAATTTTGAGTCTTGGATTAATCCATGGTGCTAAAATTAGTTCTAGTGTTCTTCCCTTGGTGTTATATCTATCTCTACAATTTAGCATACTTAACTATTTCATCATCCCTTTTCCCAAGCTATTTGTATCATAATATAAACTTGGTCCAATCTCACATTAGCCCCTTAGGTAATTATACATTTCCTCCACGTTGAATGGAACCTTTTGTACCAAATGCATCTATGTTTTCCTACCCTCATGGATCAAGACTTGACATCACCTTAATAATCTTCTTTATGTCATAACATATCTCTGAAGTGTCTTTGGCATGCTTTAGATGTGTCAATATCAACTAGAGTGAATATATTTTTAAAATGTCTTAACACATTCCATGACAAGAAAATGACTCATTTGGATTAAGGAGTACTTTCCTAAACCATTCCTTCATATTCAACAATCCCTTCTCACACCCACATCATAACTCATGTCCATATTAGTTGTAATGAGTGTTTTAAACTAACAATCAATGAATCTAGGATAGAAGAAAACTCGTTATGCACAAGGATAAGAATCAAAGAGACTGAAAGAATCGATTCACTAGAAATGTTCCCCATTACTATAATAGACAAATGTAAAAAAATAAGTCATAACAAGAATAGGACCAAAAATAACTAGGAAAAGAAACCTTGTAGGCTACATTAATAAGACATTGATTGCAAGCATTTCTTCCATGATTTTTAAATGACAAAATATCAGATTGCTCAATCTTTAGTCAAGTAAAATTCCAATCACTGATTCTTAGACATCCATCATGATTACACAGCACATATCATAAGTCTTTTTAACAATAACTAGGACTATAGATAATATTCAATCATGTCATAGGAAATAAATCATCAAAAATTATAAAGAAAGAGAAAACCAGCTATATAAGCTCAGTAAGCCACCATACAAAAATTATATTTTGTAGAAAATAAAATAAACTATATGTTGACATAGCATATATATTTTGTATATAAACTATATGTTGACATGGCATATATATAAACTATAATTTTCAATTTTGGTGCGTGCGCAAGAGCACGACATAGCATACTACATTGAGACCCCAACTGGAGAGTTGCACCGAGAACCACTACATCACGCCCTTGAGTGGAGAGTTGCGAGACTTCATTGGATGAGTGTTGCAAGGCCATTGAGACGAGGAGGAATACTAGGAACCATTTGGCAGGAGGAAAGCTAGAGTGAGAGGCGAGGGCACTCAGAAAGGGAAAATCGACCAAGGGACAATGACTGTAAGTGATTTTTGCCCCACATTTATAAATCTTGTTGCAAGTATAGTGATTTAGACTTTGTTTGTTCCCATCGAGGTGTTGCATGCTATATTTTGGTCAATTTGAGCCAATGTCTCATTGACAAACCCATGTACTACCTAGTACTAGTGTCTGGTTAGTTTGAACAACCAAGCTTTGAGATGTTCAATCAGTTGGGTGGCCATTTTTGGCTTGTGAACTGCAGTTTTTGTATATGTCTTAGCATTATTTTTCTACTATAAGAATGAAAGGAATTCTCGTTACATAACAACATACGAAGTTCACTAAGGTTCAAATTTCTAAACTTTGGTGAAATAAATTTACATATTGAGGTCCACAAATTATCAAAGGGACTAAAAACAATACATGGTATGTGAGTGCAATGAAAAATGCCTAGTGCATATCCATAAGAGAACGTATAGAAGTACAAGAGATGAAATAAAGACAATGAGCCATTAAAAACTTCCAAATATTTCACTAACTCAGCCAAACCTCTCAAAGAACAATACAAATGTCATCACTAGGGAAAGCCCAAAAGAGAACACTAGTGAAAGTGGACTTTTTTGTCAAGTTCCAAAAGAGTATAAATGGTTCGGAGATGTTGTGGGTCTCTGGAAAATGGTGAAGGAATGCTAGATAGGGAGGGACCCAATTAGCCTCTTTAACAAGATTAGTCTGTCCATTTAGAAATAGACTGAATTAGACTAATTGGGAGGGACCCAATTAGTCTATGCATTTAGAAATAGACTGAAAGGATGGTTGCACGAGGGGCTATTTCACATCAAAGGTGATCCAAAAAAATTCATAAACTAACTAACCAGACACCAGTACTACCTCAAAGGGACTATTGTCTACGAGGAAAGTGGTCCAAAAAATTTCAGAGACAAGTACAGAAAGTAATAGCAACCTTCCACCAACTAACCCAATCAACCTCCAAGAAACAAGAAAATGACTCCTCTAGATGTTCCCAAAACCCAAGGCTTCAAAACACAAGGTTGGTAACCCTACAAACCATTCCCATGCTTACCAAGTGATCTCTGATCATTAGACCCTTACAAGGTTTATTGATACATTCACAACTATTGTTACCTCCACATGCATTTAACTAGTAGTGACAACCTTGGTTTTTAATCCTCCAACCCAATACGTTGGGATCACATCACCATGAAAGAAAGAGCTTTCTAATATACCAATTTGCAGGTTTTTTCCATGGAGGGATTGAAAGTTATGCAATTTTTAATGTCCACTGAATACTCTAACAAGGGTTTGGACCTACAATCACAAAAACCACGATAACTTTTCCAAAACAACATGAAATTCTCTCAAAATTGATTCATTCAAGAGTAGACTCAAGCCTCTTCAAACCATGTGTAATTTGTGGCACCAAACTCCTGTATGGAAAAGAAAAAGGCTCTGCAAGTCGAGAAAATAGTGAAATTCTCAGAAGTGAAATTCTCAGAAATAACAGTGCTCTTTATTGATTTTTCTTTGAAAATTAAACAACCTCCATCCTCGACCCAAAGAGGATTTATATAGTCATTATAGACCCTCGCCAATTTTTTTAACAAAATTTCAAATTAGTTGGTCGTTTCAGAAACAAAATGCAACTTTTTGCATCAAAATTGCAAAGTTGCTCATGGCAACTTTTGAGTAATTTTGACTTCTGTAATTTTCAACCAAATGATCTCTCCTCAACCTTGGACTCCTCAAACATGCTAAATATGACAAAACAAAGAATTACATCAATTTCATCACTTTTGGCCATCTGTGGAGGCGTTGACCAATGTTGACCTATTCAAGACTAGTGTAGGTACCACCAAATAGGTATTTGTTAGATCTGTCTTCCTCGAGCGAGGGAAATTCAGGAAGAGGAAAGTGTGACATGTAGTAGGTATAAAAGAGGGAGATACACTAGAGGTAAAAAGATTAGAAGAAAAATTCGTTAACACCTGGAAAAAAAGATTTGTTGAAGGGGGGTCATGTTCTTATGATGATGAGCATAGGCGACATCAAGGTGCCCTTGAGGTACAAACATCTATGAAAACAATGGGTACCCAAGGAACTTCCTCCAATAAAAATTGATTTTTGTGTCAACGAGAGGATATATCACATAGCACCATCGTCATTACATAGTTTGGGCCTATTTTGCATGGACGACATAAAGGTTTGTTACGAGAAAGTTATTGAATTGATGGAGTATGTCGAACCCTGTTACAGTTACAAAGATTGGATGCAGCTGGTTTGATATACATGAAGTATGCGTAGGTATGCATTGTCATCAAATTATATACAACTAAAAGATAAGGACGAAAATAAAGGAGTGGTTATGTACATTGACGGAAGGCCAAAAGCATCAAGGAATATTGTAGGATTTATAAGCAGTACATGACCTAGGTCAACAAATAAGAAACCCAATTGCATATTCCAGGCTCATGAGGGAAACAATGTATTGATATGTGTGATAAAACCAATAACTACAAGGGAAGAGTTGTCAATAGATTACAATTTGAATCGCATAGATACAAACACAGTTACTATGGGGGAGTACGTACTATATACCATTTTACCAAACCTCTAATTAATGACTCCAATATACCATTTTATTACTGTGATTTCTTTCATAAGTCTATTGGTTTCATTTCGGTAAAGTTTTTTTATATTTAATTTTTGTCACAACGGGACATTGACCATACGGGGAAGGCTCCATCCCAGAGCACAAATCGTGATGCATCGTCACGCGCTTCTACCCATCAGGTTTACCTCATTGTAATTGTATGTAATGTCCCCATTTTTAGCAGGGTCATTGAATGGATGGTGTCAGGGCATTATTGATTGTGATCCTTGTGGTCTAGCGAGGTGTTTAGAGGGTCATTGTGGTGACCTTACTATTTATAGTAAGTCAATGGATAGTTCTGATGAGCTCAGAAGAGTAAGAGGAGTGAATGATGCTCTCAGTTTTCATTTCTGGCTTCCGGTTTGGGCTCCAAGAATCTTGGAGAGAGCGTTTATTTTTAGTAAGTCACCCCGTCAAGTTCATTCATCATCTTTTATCATTAGAATCACTTCAGTGCATACAAATTTCGATTCTAATGCTTCTTTAGTTGTTTTCGCAAGACAGGTGAATTATTATTATTATTTAATTAAATTTGCTAAGGTTGCCATTATTGTTGGTATTATATGTTGGGCACGTGTTATAGCTCGTCGGAACCGGGATGAAAATTTTTAAATCTTGGGCACAAGGAACATGGACCTTGCATGTCATAATTCATGGTATTGATGAAAAGGTTATTTATGGAGCCAAATGAGTTAATAAATTATATTACTCAATATGTTCCTAAGTATAAAAGTGCTTCAAGTGAAAAGTGTGTGAGAGAAGACACTTTTTAATTATAAAAGCAATAGGCAAGGCATTCATTCATTATCGATTGAATATATTATATTTGTTTGTTTTCTCTGAGGAGAAGTTCTGATTTGTAAATCAAATCCCTTGCTGAGGTATAAGGGTTTGATACTGAATCGATTTGGCATCTGGAAGACTGATTCTTCTGGAACCATTTCTTCAATTGGTTGCTGAAGTATAACCAATTTTGCTTCCTTCGTATTGTTTGCCTGTGACTGGGAGGAGTTATTCATTCTGAGAACTGAATTTATTTGTTGACTTGGGGCCTGCATCAAGAGGTCAATATTATTGGAGTTGAGAATTTGATCCAAAGATTGTGAATTGATTAGTGTTTTGAGTTGATATCATACTGGACGTTGAAGTATTGAACAGTGTTTTATTTGGCTGGGCGCCATTCAGGGAAACCGTGGGCAAGTAAGGCAGCCGCATGAGCATGCAGGACTACGGGTGTCTTCTTCAACAGCTGCGGGTGTGTTGTCACCAGCTGTGGGTGAGGGTTTGGTGTTGCGTGGCGTTAGCCACCAACTACGAGAGAGAAAGGAGTTGCGGCAGTAGCTAAGCATTCGTGTGGTTGTTAATGTGGAGTTAGCCATTGCTGGAGATTGACGACATGCATAAGACAGAATGGTATTCATCAAATACGTCCATTTGTATATGCTTTAAAAATAAGTGCAAATTTATTTATGTTTGAATAAATCATTCAAGTACAAATTCCAAACTTTATCAAATAAGCAATTCGAAATAATTGTGTATGCTGAGAAATGCTAAGTTGGAACTGAATATATATTGAATAAAGTTCTTTGTCAGAAATTGCATCTTCGTGAAAATTATATATTTGAATTTGATAAATAAAGAGATACACTCTCGCAAGTTTATTGTTGAGATTGCAAATTTTATTAAGTTATAGTAGGCCCAGGTTGGGTTCATTGCAATGGTATTAGAACGATTTCCTGCCATCCTGTCGGGTAGGAAAATATTTATGAATGCAGATATGCTATTATATTTAGAGTGATCAGCACTCTCACATATTTTGAGCTATGGATAGATACAGGCGACTTAGCTCCGAGAGCTAGCACAACAGTGCGGGAAAATGTAATAAAATAAATACATTAATGAAGAGTGTGGAGAGACTTAGGCTTCATCAGCAGAGGATGGCGGAAAGACTGTCGGATCCAGAGGCAGTAGATAGGGTAGCAAGATATCTAGTTTCTGCCTTCAGTAGGTCGGCATCAAGATTGGAGGGTAGGAGGCTTGAGTTTTCCCCGACAGGTGTCCGAAATGGAGATGTACCAATATATACGACACCTACTCATGGATCTGATGATAGGCACTCCACACATATACATGTGGACATGTCGGTACCAGTGGTAGACTGCGGTACTAAGCTTCAACAGGTTGAGGCTTCCCGAGTTGTTGTTGCAGTTGGTGCAGAGACAATTGATTTAGGAGTTGCCTCTAATGGTCCAGATTCTCTCAAGGAGGGAATTGTTATTGGAGATTTATGTCAGCGGTCGTAGTGTAGCTCCGAAGCGAGAGGCAATACCTCTCAGGTGGGATAGGCGAGAGCATGGAGCTACCTTGTTGTGGTATTGATGATCAGGGTGTTACAGCTGAGTCGACAAATGTCGGTTCATGTTCGGGAGTTATTGATTCATATCCTGACATTGATTCATATGTGCAGAGTCGGGAGATGGCAGTTGAGCATCTGTTAGGGGATATAGATGCAGTGAGTATGGACACTTCTGATGATATAGGCTGCATGGGGTATGACATTCCTTATTAGATATTGGGTGATGACTCTGAGGTGCTTTTGGATGGGTCCCAGGATCAGGACTCAGAAGGACTCTCTGTTATTGACGATACTACTAGGGTTTCCGCTTCTTTTTCTGAGGTGTTTGTTGAGGTACCAACGAGTTGTATCGCAGTTGTAGATGTGTGCGAGGACAATAGTACATATGAGGCGAGCAGGATTGATTCAGTCTCCTATCACAGTGCAGTTAGTGGGACAGAGAGCTTGCATAGGAGGCAGGGCTTACAAAGGCATCATGTGTCTAGTTAGCTGAAGGTGAATGATAGAGACATCTCTTCAGTTGTTAAGCATTTTGATGCGATTCGTTAGATGTTAGCCGCATCTAGTTGGGGTGCTCCTATGTCAGATGAGCATGGTGATAGTAGCCTTTCCCTAACAGAGCTTCATGCGCTTTGAGAGTCTGTCAGGGTCTTGAAGCATAATTATACACAGTTAGTTGCTGACAAGGATTACCTTCTAGAGTGGGGCAGTACCTGTTATGAGACATTGTTAGGGAAAGACGAGGTGAAGGTTGAGCTTACCCAGGAGCTTGAGGTGACTGTGGACTCACTGCAGTGTACCCAGATCGCTTTCCAGGAGTCACAGTCACGATTGGAGGAGGTGACTATAAAGTTGGACCATGTTTGGTCCACACCAACCCCAGACCCAGTTCAGTTGCACATTGACTTGGTTGGTAGTGAGTTTGCTTCTACGGTTGGAGATGTGGGATGTGATGATGTGGCTGACACATCCGTCCGAGTTATGGGTGCAGTAGGTACAGAGGAGGTGAGGGCATCAGTGGGGACGAGCTCTCATGGTGATTTTCTTCCTTCTGCTGGAAGCGAATCTATTACCACATTTCATACAGCTGGTGGCAGTAGACAGTTGGCAATGCCACATTTGCAGGAGGATCAGTTGTGGGTTGCAAGGGAGCAGGTTGACGCTTCCGCGTATAATTTTTACTGCACTGAGTCATTCATGGAGTATCTACTTGAGAGTGCAGATTTGCAGGGGAGTTCGTACCGAGTATCTGAGGGTACTCTCATTAGAGGCTCTTGCGCTATACTGCGTTTGGTGGGGAAGATTGTAGATACCTTAGTTACAATGCTTCCCAACAGGGATTTTGTGGTTGGGTTTGCTGAGAGGGTTGCCCAGGATCCTACCCAGCCTGCAGTTAGGCGGAGTCAAAGATTGGATCCATCTCCTGATTCCCAGTTTGGTAGTGATGAGCTATTGATGGAGATTGCGGCTTTCTATCGGTCTTATACTATGATGTGTGCTCATCATTCTTCTTTCGACCCACAGGCAGAGGATTTGGTTTTTCATCATGGTGGGTTGGCTCCAGTTTCATACCATCCATTGTAGGATGTGTTAGTACCATCTTTTGCAATTGGGTTCAGCAGTTGCAAGTTATATTACTTACAGTGTCTTCATGCCCAGGTCGGTTTTGTTGAGTTTGGATTTGGTAGTAGTGACTCAGGTACCTATGCTTGTTATCATATCCACAGTGTGGTTGGGTGTGAGTGTCAGTTAGACAGGGATGCGAGGATTGACAAAGTTGGTGTTTCAGTTAGGTGTGTAGGGGGAGTTTAGTGTGTATGTTATCTGAGTCACCCATACATCTTGTTTTTTTATGGTCCTGAGATTCATTTCTCATGGGATCCGAGCAGAGATAGATTCAGTATGGGAGTGTGGTGAGTGATTATTATGGATCTTTTTACAAAGTTATTCAGTCTGTTTTTCAGAGGATGCTACAGGAGCCTGCACTTTGCGCCAGGGGCATGGCTTATAGTTTTCTGTGGGATCCAGGTGGATTGTGATGTTTCTTGTTCCTGTGATTGCTTGGGGACAAGTAATCTTGGGGAGGGAGGACTGTAATGTCCCCATTTTTAGCAAGGTCATTGAATGGATGGTGTTAGGTCATTATTGTGATCCTCGTGGTCTGGCGAGGTGTTTAGAGGGTCATTGGTGTGAACTTACTATTTATACTAAGTCAATGGATAGTTTCGATGAGCTCAAATGAGTTAGAGGAGTGAATAATGCTCTCAGTTTTCATTTCTGGCTTCCGGTTTGGGCTCCAAGAATCTTGGAGAGAGCGTCTATTTTTAGTAAGTCACCTTGTTAGGTTGGTTCATCATCTTTTATCATCAGAATCACTCCACTGCAGACAAATTTTGATTCTAATGCTTCTTCAGTTGTTTTTGCAAGACGGGTGAATTATTATTATTATTTAATTAAATTTTCTAAGGTTGCCATTATTGTTGGTATTATATGTTGGGCACCTTAGTGTTATAGCTTGTCAAAACCGGGATGAAAAGTTTTAAATCTTGGGCACAAGAAACAAGGACCTTGCGTGTCATAATTTCATGATATTGATGATAAGGTCATTTTTGGAGCCAAATGAGTTAATAAATTATATTACTCAATATGTGCCTAGGTATAAAAGTGCTTCAAGTGAAAAGTGTGTGAATATAAAAGCAATAGGCAAGCCATTCATTCATTATCGATTGAATATATAATATTTGTTTGCTTTCTCTGAGGAGAAGTTTTGATTTGTAAATCAAATCCCTTGCTGGGGTATAAGGGTTTGATACTAAATCAATTTGGCATCTGGAAGACTGATTCTTTTGGAACCATTTCTTCAATTGGTTGTTGAAGTATAACCATTTTTCTTCCTTCATATTGTTTGCTTGTGATTGGAGGGAGTTATTCATTCTGAGAACTGAATTTATTTGTTGAACTGGGGCCTACATCAAGAGGTCGATATTATTAGAGTTGAGAATTTGATCCAAAGATTGTGAATTGATTAGTGTTTTGAGCTGATGTCATACTGGACGCTGAAGTATTGAGCAGTGTTTTATGTGGTTGGACACCATTCAGGAAAACCGCAGGCAAGTAAGGCAGCCGCGTGAGCAAGCAGGACTGCGGCGTGTTCTTCAGCAGTTGCGGGTGTGTTGTCACTAGTTGTGGGTGAGGGTTTGGTGTTGCGTGGCGTTAGCCACTAGCTGCGAGGGAGAAAGGAGGAGTTGCGGTAGCAACTAAGCATTCGTGTGGCTGTTAATGTGGTGTTAGCCATTGCTGGAGATTGACGGCATGCATAAGACAAAATGGTATTCATCAAATACGTCCATTTGTATATGCTTTAAAAACAAGTGCAGATTTTTTTATGTTTGAATAAATCCTTCAAGTACAAATTCCAGACATTATCAAATAAGAAATTCAAAATAATTGTGTATGCTAAGAAATGCTAAGTTGAAACTGAATATATTGAATAAATTTCTTTGTCAGAAATTGCATCTTCATGAAAATTATATATTTGAATTTGATAAATAAAGAGATACACTAGCAAGTTTATTGTTGAGATTGCAAATTTTATTAAGTTATAGTAGAGCCAGGTTGGGTTCATTACATTGTACAAATTAGATACGAACTAAATGTTTTATTATTATGTTTTTTTCGTAAGTTTATTGAGTTAATTTTGATAATGTTTTAAGTATTCTTGTCGCAGTCGGATGATCGGAGAAAGGCACCAGCAGTAGAGGAGAGCATCCATACGGAGGTGCAGTCACTATTATGTGATGATGACATCACATATTCTACAAACCCTTTGGATATGATAAGGAAGAGCACAAAAAAATGCAATGAAGAAATCCTTTAGTTATTCATAATGCCTCAAACAGATGAGATAAGAGAAAGGGTTAAAATATTGACTGAGAGAGCACAAAACTTGCCAGTAAGTTGTAATGAGATCTTTAATTATAACATAAGTTCATTCGTGGTTTTATATTTTGTACTCTTTTATGTCACAAACTAAAATGTGTTGTTTTTAAAGGATTTTTTGCATCCTCGTGATGTTGTTGGCCATGATCAGGGTACTGCAGGTGTTGTGCAAGGACTAGGGGTTGCTACAAGTGTCGATCCTGATCTTCCTGTACATACATCACATCATCTGACCCCTTCATATGTGCCTATATTGTTGTATAAAATGTCAGCAACACATGGCATGCAGGCATTAGATAGTGCACCTTTTAGGGTAATAAGGAAAAGATATGCAAAAAAACAAGTTACAAAAGTAATGTTTTTTTACTGCCGAAATGGCATGCTGTGCAGCTGGGTCAGGGACAACTAACCCGGTGAGTCAGCCCTTGACTCGTTGACTTGGCGAGTCCCGCAAGTTAGGCGGTCTGACTCGGCGAGTCCCGAGTCAAGGTCACCCTGACCTGTCGAGTATCACTCAGCTCGGCGACCCAGGTGACTCGCCTGACTCACCGCAGGTCACGGAACACTGATCAAAGTGTAAGAACCCTGTTGGCTCTACCTTAAATTTTCAATTTTGTCTCATTGGTAATTCGCCAAACAGTTGGTATTCAAGGTCTTATCTGAGATTTTTTAGTTCTAGATCCAAAACACATTATACAACAAACATACTTTGCATAGGAATTCTGTCAAACACTTGCACATAAATTTTATGTAATTACTTGTAATGCAAAATCATAAGCCCATCTACTTGTGAGAAATATCATTTAGAAATTAGCATCGACATCACAGTCATTTTGTCAAACAGTTTCCTCTCTTCCCCTATTCATAAGAAAATCTTGATCTTGTTCTGAATATTACAGTCCATTGTGTATACTAAAAAGAGGTAGAATGAATAAAAATATTGAAACTACTAATTCATTCAGGGAAGCCCAACTTAACACTTCATATTTGCATTCAAATGAATCAGAATATACAAAATCAATATAATTAAGATTGCTTGTGACAGATACACGTCTATTGACTGAATTTTAATGTTGTCTTCTTCAAATTTAGCACCCAGTTCACACGCCTTGAATACATTCAGCAATATAAAGTGACAACGATTACCATGAATTATAAAATGACAATAGAGCACCTAAACATCGACTCTTGATCAGATTCTCAGAGATAGAATGAAATGTACAGGTGTTGCCATGTGTTTTCATGTTGTATGGGACCAAGAACAACTGACTATGTTGTAGAATGTTGTCCAAACACTTCATCGATTGTAGGTTTAATATTCAAGAGACTTCATACACGGTAGATTCTATATAATCCTCAGATTATGTCGTGGTATATACCCCTTCAGAATGGCTACCCAAATAACAGTGTGCCTTGCATATAGAATGGCCAAAAATCCCAACACGTATGCAAGGTATACAAATAACCAGACAGCCTGATATTTTACTTCTCCTCCCATGTCTCTTGAATGTGAGCAACTTTAAGACTTGGCTCATGCACATTCCATCAATGTCATCCTTAGTTCTGGCACAACTCATGCATCCAATGTATTACAAGTGATGTCGTCTCACCTTGAAGCGTTACAAACCTTCAGACTACATTGTTATTCTTCATTCAATCCATTCTTTTTAATTTCTTTCAACTACTTGGAATTTGATTCAATGGTGAACTCAGAGTGAATCCACCTCCCATGGAAGGAATGGGTTTGCGTCCAACCTTCATCTTCCATAAGGGTTGTCCTTAGAAATCAATCACTGGCTTTCAGCAACAAGAGAAAATGACTTCACAAATATTCTCATAACATGACCCAAATGAAAGGATGGCTTTGCTTATATAGCTTTTTAGTGAGTGAATGCTTGAACTTTTAGCAATGTGGGATAAAACATTCTTTACTTTAATTCCTCCTTATCAAGTAGCTTCTCGAACAAACTGGAATAACTAAAGTGACTTTATAATATAACTTGACTATGGTCACTTCATAATTCAATTAATGATATGCACTTAATAATTAATTATTATTAAAGTATAACTTTAATAATAATTATAATATTATAACTTCATCATTAATCATCGCAAATCAATTCTGACTTCACTGGGAGGTAGCCCACTGCATTCACTGCTAATCGAGGTGCCTTACTAAAAATAGTAAGGGTCCATCTCTATCACCCACTGACTTACTATAAATAGTAAGTCCCTCAAAACGGAACCAGAAACCTCTAAATATCAATGCCTCGGAACAAATGAAGGATATGGTGAGGTAAACACCCACAATGACCACCTGAAGAGCTCCAAAAATCCTAAACTGGACCCTCTAATCCATCATTGTAGCCTACAAGGGTCACAACAATAAGTTAATCCCTTGAACAATAATGCTCACAAAAAATGGGGACATTACAGTCTGCCCTCCCTAAGATTGCTTGTCCCCAAGCAATCACAACTGCAAAGAAACACTACACTGGAAGTCCAATGGAAGACTGAGAAATGTCACACTGAAACACAACTGCAGCACTAGCATAACCACAACTGCATAGAAATGAACCCAACTGTCCAATCTCTGCGCACTGAAACTATGCATCGAAAACAAATCATGTACATGAAGATCGAAAGTGAAACTACAAGTATTCAACACCATGTACACTGCAATACTTCCCAATGGGCCCAAAATGAAACCTTGATGCACGCGTAGGACCCTACAGCACACTGAATAGTACCCAACCAAATATACCTAGATCCCAAATCCTAAATAGAAGTTTGCCAAGAAGAACAACCTCAAACTTTTGTTGTGCTAATCTAATCACAATGTCACCATGCTGCAAATGGTGAAGCAATCCAATGTGACCCATCCAACCTATAGTGCCAACCCTGTGACCACCTGAATCTCGGTATAAACAAAACTCACATCCATCCATCGTAAGGAGGTGAGAATATCTGGAAGCATCTACTATACCAAACCTCCCCCTACACTTTATCAACCCCCATGCGTGTGAAATACAGTCGTAATGTGGAGATAAGAACTCCCACGGGTGTCTGTATCACCATCACGATATTCATCCTCCGCTAAACTTCCATAGAGGTATTGACGCTACAAGTAGTCCCCCACCAACTTGCAACTACTAATTCCATCTACTGAAGATGGTGAATATCCATCGCACAGAGGATGGTATAATCTTGGAGGCAATCCACACTGACACATCATCAAGCCCTCCACGTGTGGATCAAAAGAAAAATGATGAGCACTCCTCACTATGTAGTTACAATAGAAAGCTTTAACCTATGTCAATGGCTCATCGCTGCAGGAGATGGCTCCAATCCCTGACCCCAAACAACTAATTAGGTAGGACTACTGGTAACCCTCTCTGCAAACCCAACCACAAAATCTCTGAAGAAGCATTGTAGTCAAAGTATCTACAATCGCTCCTGCCAAATGTTGAATGTCGCGTGAACCTCGGATGAGAGTAGCCTTAGTGACCCCAAATGGTCCCTCCTGAAACTCAAGACTCTCAAGCAAGTACTCAATAAACGTATATGTGCAGTAAAAACAATATGAGGAAGAATCAACCTATTTTTTGCAACCCTCAACTAATCACTCTGACTCGATGACACAACAAGCTAGCGTCCAAAATTAGCTGCATGGGATGAAGTAACAATTTTTTTTCCACGGGAGGGAAAAAAATCTACATGAAAGCCATAACCCCAACCAGATGACACTCTGTGAGTCCCCTATGATTATGATGGAGTAGCATTATGTACTAACACACAACTCTCAGGAAAATCCACCACTACCATACAAGAGCTATCAGTAAACTAACCTGCATCATCTATCATAGTACTATCCTCGGAAGAACCTAATGCAACAAATGGTCCTCTACTACTCTCAACCAAAATACTCATCCCATCTGAGACTATTGCACCTGTATCATCCATGGATGTAGCCACATCCTCACTACAACTCGTGGGTAAATGATCACCACCAACTACCACTATAGGAAACTGAGTTGTATCTGTAGCTGGTGAAGACTATGCCAAACTAAACTCCACGGTAAGCTCCTCCAATTGTGACGGTGACTCTTGAAGGGCCAACTAGGCACTCAATAAATCCATAGTCACCTCCAGCTCATGTGCGAGGTCGTCTACCTCCTCATTTCCCCTCAACACATCATAGCAAGTGCAATCGCACTCGAGAAGATAATCTATGTCAGCCAATAATTGTAAATAGTTATGTTTCATTATTCCAATGGCTTCTCGAAGTGCATGAAACTTTGCCAGGGAAAGGACACTATCATCATGCTCATCTGACATAGGAGTACGCCAACCAAACGTAGCAAACATCCGACGAGCAACATCAAAGTGCTCTATGGATGTGGCAATCATACTATCATTAACCTTAAGTTGTCCAACCAAATGATGAGGACTCTGAAACCAATGACTCCCATGCAAATGTTCTACCCCAAAATCTACACTGTGATATGAGAGACTGTATCTACATCACTCACCTCATGATAAGTAGCAACATGTGTGCTATCATCAGTGCACACATCAACATCCAAGGTATTGCTACTAAGCACCTCAACGAATGGCCCAACTAGTAAAGTGGAGGTTGTTGTTTTGACTATCTATTCGCACACTTCTACTTCCAATGTAACTGCAAGTCCCTCCAAAGCACGATCTTTAGACCTATGGCCA
Source organism: Thuja plicata (assembly GCA_018584345.1). Lineage (NCBI taxonomy): Eukaryota > Viridiplantae > Streptophyta > Pinopsida > Cupressales > Cupressaceae > Thuja > Thuja plicata. Next base: position 500,607 of record MU227710.1, on the reverse strand, counting down.
ACCAAAAAAAAATTTGATTTATTTTCCAAGGTCTGAATTGCAAAAACAGACTTGTTGCGTAAATTTGCATCATATAATTCATATCTTACACCAAAATCTTGAGTGTCAACACTAGGTAACTCATACACCCATCTTCCACACATGAAATGGTTGCTATCTCATGAGTAGGCTCAACATTATAACTATTGTCATAAAATTAGAACTATTGCCAGTGTTGATAACAACTTCTTGGGCATTGTTAATGACCACTTCCTCCTTAATCTCAATGGCCTCATCATGGGGTCCTCTTTGTCCTTCCAAATGACGTGACTCATGAATCCCATCATTATATGTGCATTGGTGGTTAGGCTCCCAAAAACCTTTGCAAGTGAAGCATAGACCTTGTCTTCTCATTTCATTCTTGTTCATTATGGGAGTTAATGTAACCTGATCATTGAGCTTGGAAGTAGAACCACCTTCATAATCTGATTTGGTAGCTCTACCATATCTGGTCACACTGTGCCCTTGACTAAATGTTTTCCCTTTAGATGAAATTGCCTCCTTATACACCCTCTCTTCCCTTCCCTCTGTACTGATAAGGTTGTTAGTGTTTTCTTTCTTTTTCTTTGCAAACAAAGGATCCAAAATTTCTTGATATTGCAGAAGCCTTGTTAAATTCTTATCATAATTTTGAAAGGCCTGCATTAGCTCTGGCATGAGTTCCTGTATAGACTTCATTTTACCCATACTAAAACCAAAAACAAGAGTGTTGGTCACTCTAATATCAATAGTGGGAGCTCAATGATTTCCAACCCCAGCAGGATGGCAGGAAACCGCTCTAATACCACTGTAAGAATCATGTTGGCTCTACCTTAGATTTTTGATTTTGTCTCATTGGCAATTCGTCAAACAGTTGGTATTCAAGGTCTGATCTGAGATTTCTGAGTTCTGGAGCCAAAACACATTACACAACACATATACTTTGGATAGGAATTCTGTCAAACACTTGCATCGAAATCTGATGTAATTACTTGTGGTGCAAAATCATAAACCCATCTACCTGTGAGAAATATCATTTAGAAATTAGCATCCACGTCACAGTCATTCTGCCAAATAGTTTGCACTCTTCCCTTGTTCATAAGAAAATCTTGATCTTGTTCTGAATATTACAGTCCACTGTGTATACTTAAAAGAGGTAGAATGGATAACAATATTGAAACTACTAATGTATTTAGGTAAGCCCAACTTAACACTTCATATTTGCATTCAAATGAACCAGGAGATACAAAATCATTATAATTCAGATTGCCCTTGACAGAGAAACGTCTATTCACTGAATTTTAATCCTATCTTCTTCAAATTTAACACCCAGTTCACACGCCTTGAATACATTCAACAATATAAAGTGACAGCAGTTACCATGAATTATAAAATGATAATAGAGCACCTGAAGTTTGACCCTTGATCAAATTCTCAGAGATAGAATGCAGCGTTCAAGCGTTGTCATGTCTTTTCATGTTGTATACGACCAAGAACAACTGACTATGATGTAGCAGTCTGCCCAAACACTCCAACGACTGTAGGTTTAATATTCAGGAGACTCCATATATGATTGATGCTATATCATCCTCAGATTATGTCGTGGTATATACCCGTTCAAAATGGCTACCCAAATAAAAGTGTCTTGCATATAGAATGGCCAAAGCCCAACACGTATGGAAGGTATACAAATAAAGAGATAGCCTGATATTTTACTTCTGCTCCCGCGTCTCTTGAATGTGAGCAGCTTTCAGACTTGGCTCATGCACATGCCATCAATGCCATCCTCAGTTCTGTCCAAGCTCATGCATCCAATGTATTCCAGGTGATTTCTCAGCTCGTAGGGTTACAAATCTCCAAACTGCATTGTTATTCTTCATTCAATCCATTCTTTTTAATTTCTTTCAACTACCTGCAATTTGATTCAATGGTGAATTAAGAGGAATCCACCTCACATGGAAGGAATGGGTTTGCCTCCAACCTTCAGCTTCCTAAGGGTTTTGTCCTTAGAAATCAGTCACTGACTTTCAGCAACAAGAGAAAATGACTTGACAAATATTCTCATAACATGACTCAAATGAAAGGATGGCTTTGCTTATATAGCTTTTAGAGGGTGAATGCTTGAACTTTTAGCAATGTGGGATAAAACATTCTTTACTTTAATTCCTCCTTATGAAGCAGCTTCTTGAACAAGCTGGAATAACTAAAATGACTTTATATTATAACTTTGTTATAGTCACTTCATAATTCCATTAATGATATGCACTTAATAATTTATTATTATTAAAGTATAACTTTAATAATAATTATAATATTATAACTCCATCATTAATCATCGCAAATCAATTCTGACTTCACCAGGAGATAGCCCACTACATTCACTGCTAACCGAGGTGCCTTACTAAAAATAGTAAGGGTCCATCTCTATCACTCACTAACTTACTATAAATAGTAAGTCCCTCAAAATAGAACCAGAAACCTCTGAATATCAATACCTCAGAACAAATGAAGGATATGGTGAGGTAAACACCTACAACGACCACCTGAAGAGCTCCACAACTCCTAAATTGGACCCTCTAATCCACCATACTAGCCTACAAGCGTCACAATAATAGGCTAATCCCTCGAACTCTAATGCTCACGAAAATGAGGACATTACATAAAGTCTGACAATTGATGTAAAGAACATTGGGATATTGAGAACAAAAGATAGGATAGTTGAGAGTCGAGACCATGCAAGATTGTGCAATTGTGAAGATTTTTTTAATTCATAAGAATGGATGGAAAATTAATCTATGTAATTGAGATGAAACTAGTAAATTGTGTATTACAAGAATTTGAGCTTTAAAGCTCTTTTTTTTTTGCAGCTCCTTGGTGCCTAATCTAGGTTATATGCACACACAAACACAATATAATACAAGAAGCAACCACAAGATGTCAATAGGGACTCCAAATAAAAAATGTAATAGAGATTAAAAATTCTCTAAATACACTCAAAGACATCAAGATTTAGAAAAAAACCCTCTCAAAAATGTAGAAAATGTCCCTCACTTCCAAAGAAAGTAGGGAATTTGTTCCACACCCTCCTAAAAACTCATGTTTGTACCATTCATTTTGGGTACTAGATAGAATCCTTAGCTAAAGTTATGAATATCACTGTAAAATCTCAAGATGCAAGGGAACTTAGGATATGCGTCTCAAACACTTGTAACGATGATCCCCTCCTCAACTACCTTCCTCCTAAACTATATGCATTCCTCCTAGCTTTATAAAAAATACAAATAATATTGAATGGGAATAGTATTTTACCATCTTTTCAAAGTTACACTTCACATTGCATCTACAAATGCAAGCTGTAGAATATAGTCTTTCAAAGATAGAACATGAATTTCAAGATTACCTGAATTAAAATTTTATGTATTAAAAATTTGTCAAGCAAGTGCATTTTGGGCTTTCCCAGTAGCGTTACAAATATGAAAGAATTATAATAGATAAAACAATAAGGTATATGTCAATTCATTCTTTAGCATTCAGCTTGATAGCTCAAGCATAAGAATTTTGATTCCAATGATATCAGTATTAACAAAGGATAGGAATGCTCCTTATCATAGTTGGGCCAACTAGAGTTCTCTTGTTCCATAAATTTCTCATGTAGTTCCCATATATGGTTGTTATAATTTTCAACGACCTTGACATGTAAGTCTAAGTTTCTAACAACCTGCAGGAATAAATCCAGAGATTTGCTTCGTCTTGGGCTAAAGAAAATAGCTCTTGAACCCTTTGACAATTTTAATAGGCCCTTTAAAGTATGTGCAAGTCCTACATGCAATTCCTTAAAAAATGTGCTGCAAGAAAAAAAAACACAGCAAATAAGTCATAATTTTTGCATACATATTCAAGTGACAATAAACCCATCTCAAAAGCAGAAGATTAATGAAGAACTTGGAAAAAACTATATCATACATGCCCAACAAAAATGCAAAAAAGGACTAACATGAAGACAAGTTGTGTAGAACACTTCCAAAGTGTGCCCCTATTACTCTTTTAAAATTCAAAACAACCTTGTAACAGGCCAAATTATCTACAAGCTGCAATTCAAAAGTACAAAATAAATGGCCAAATTTTAGAGCCCAATTCCAAGTATAAAAATGAAGAGCCAGATTTTGGAACAATTGCAAGGACAAAGTAGAATTGTAATAACCAATAATTCCATCTATAATCAATGGAATAACCTATAACTAAACCCTGTAGTGAATAGAAAGGCCAAACAATACCAAATAAACTCAAGAATTAGTTCCACTTGAAAACCCTCAACATGCAATAAACAAGAATGTAACTCGATAACTTCTTCAGTGCAATCTGTATCCACTAGTCAAACCTATTAAAATATCCAATGAAGATTGAACCTGACAAAGAACAAAGGCGAGCTCCACTGATCAAACAAATAAATAAAAACACTTTATGGAATAGTGTCCCAAAATTTGATGATGAATTGTTTCACTGAGTTTAGTGAATTGTTGATGAGACAAACAATGTTTGCAACATGCTGATCCTATTCCTAAATTCACCAATATGAAGATTACATATTTATAGTTTTCTTTGATTAAATAAGTTGTCACCCTTATGCAAATGAAGGAAAAATTAATTTATATTTTAGAATTATGTTGTCAAGTATAATTAATCAAAAAGGAAGAAATGGATTACAATAAGTAAACATAATGAAGAAAAATAGCATTTGACGCAGAGAAACCCAATTATGGAGAAAACCACAATATATTTGTCATCCCATTATCTCCTTGAGTTACTATAGGCTCATTGCCCTCGTAAGGCCTTCATGGACATTCTTTACATAAATTGTAGTGTCTTGAACTAAGAGTTTTCTATTTTTCACAATTTTGCAATAGACAACGCATGAGCCTTAACAACTTTTCATCACCAAGATCTTGATGTGGGCAAGGTGAGAGCACACAGTGAAAGGGTGATCTTATAACAGAATTCATTACTGTGACAAGCCGCACAACTCAATATTGAAGTATCAAATACAATTAAAGCTGGAAAGTAATGAAACTAGTTTCTGTGACAAACCTTCAAAAAAAATTACAAATAGTGAATTTGGCAGCGAATTTCAAAATTATCATATAAATAATAATGTTGGAAAATAATAATTTTTATTATTTAATGTCATTGCAACATAATCATCCAAACTTTAAATATCAAAATCGTCAACTGTTTTTCTGTCTTTTGTAGCGGTCAACCATTTAATAAATTACAATTAAAATATTATTGATTTCATAAACTAAATTGCAACTACAGAAACATCACCAAAGCAATTACCAGAAATAAGCAATATCTTGTAAGAAATGAAGCTATAAACCATACCCGAAAGTTGTAGCCTTCCCCAAATGGTACAAGCATAGTTCACAAACTTGTCAAGTACTTGTGATTTATCCAGCCCATAAGTACCCGTAAACTGACTCAGTTTTATTCTCGAGTTTTTGCAACTAATATGTCAAATTTTTCCACAATACCGCCAAAACTGGGTGACAGATCATGACATGATTTTGATGCAAGTTGGACACAATTTTGAGTCAAAAAATGAGATTTCTACTTTATAAAACCTCCATTCTCCCTTCCACACCACACATAACAAGCAAGCATTCTACAACAAATTGGGAAGATTTTTAGGCGATTCTTAGGTTAGTTGAATTTTTTTCCCTTTTTTTCTAAAAGCTTGTGTTGTAGCCCCCCTATAACTCCTGGACGTTCAGGTCTTCAACCACACCTAGCACATACAATTCACATGTTTAACTAGTTGTCAATTTCTTTATCGATGTTGGAAGATACAAAAATGACTTCACAAACACTGAATTGATTAAATTTGCTAAATATGTGACTTGACATTGGATGGCATTGATATCACAAAGGAGTCATTGTCATATAGTAGGAGAATGGAGCCACAAGCACAGTCTTCAAGGCCAAGCAGTGAGCCACAACTCAATGCAAGGACCATACCCTCTATGGTGCATTTTTCATTAGAATAGGGAAAAGGAAATTGCAAAAACATGTAATTTTTTGCTTGTCTAGATATGCAATTTATGATGATTTTCAAAGGCAATCATCATAAATTCATAATAATTATGAGTTAGTAGCTAGCTATTGTATCAAGCTTCACAAGATGATGTGATTTTGTAATCTATATCTATTCAACTACGTTACTAGTCAAGCCCCTATATAGCCCAGGTCTCGATCCAATCCAACCCAAGTTCAAGGTGTGGAATAGTCCCACGAAAACATGAGGCAAATTTGGTGTAAAACTGTGCCAAAGAGGTGAATTTTACCTTTTTTATTCTACTTCATTTATACTTTTTTTTACTCTAAAAAATGACTTCCCCCCAAACTCTGGAATGTGGCATATAAAACATCCAAAAGGCAAAAGCAAACTCATTTTTCATATTGTGAATGAAAAAAAACATTTTTTTTCCATTGCTGAACTTTATTTTTATGCTTGTCATTGCACAGATAAAGTTAAAAAATGATTGTTGAACGCTCCAAGTTGGTCGTCATATACACATTTGCAAATGTTTTTTGGTTGTCAAGGATGTGATGAACCCTACTTGTTCAATCCTCTGAATTTCTGATGTTCTGAAGAAAACTTTCTGATTTTGATGTTTTGGCAATTTTTTTGTATTTTGAGAGTTTTATGCTTTTTTCTGAGTTTTGAAGATAGGCATGCATTGATCAAGAAATATATATACAAACTTGAAATGAAATTGCACAACTATGAAATGGAGATGGAAATTAATTGCTTTCAATTTATTATCAGCAATACATATGAAAGATTGTTCAACTTTTCATACCTGGAAAGCAACCAACTCTTTATTCAACGACTGAAATTGACGACAGCAACTGATAGAAACCCTCTGATTGAACAGTGCCAGCAAATATGTAATTCTCCACATTTAGAATGACTGCAATCACTATTCATGTGCACTGTAGTGATCACTATTCACATGCATTGTAGCATCTACTGTAGCGTGCATTGTTGTTCGTAAGTTATTAGTAAAATCATTCCTGAAAAAAGAGGAATAGATTAAGAGAACTGCCCTATTTTGTAATTTCCGGTTAAGTCCTTGTAGGAGCCACATACGGTAAGAAGGGAGCCTCCCCTATTGCTAAGAGGAGGGAGTAATCTCACTTAACGTTGCCTAAAGTTACAGCTTTGTAAGTTGTGGTCACAGTGACTTTCAAAACTTTTAGCCAACACGACCAGCGGTGGGAAAGGTAAAAAGGACAGACAATGATCCTGTCCTAAATCTCGAGAAAATGCTCAACGTAAAAAGCCTTCTTTGGGCGAAGCCCCCCATGGAGATTAACCCAAGTAGTGTGCATATACTGCCTGTAAATGTCCATTCTGATGTGCATATTCATCTCCTGCTGAGAACGAAGGAGATGAGAGGGGGCATCCAATGAGTACCGGAAAGGAGGAAGACGGTCAATCTTGATCCCAATTGAACCCAAGAGAGTAGCGGCCTGTGCAAACCAGCACCAATCCCGAACTGAAGTGTTTGAAACCGCAAAAGCTCCGAGGAGCGGTAAGCAAGATAATAATACTTGTGACACCCCTCTGAGCAGTCCGCAAAGCACTAGAGGCAATGTAAGAACCAAACCAAATCGAAGATGGTACCTAGTCTGAAAGGGTGGGCACCGAACTCAACAAGGACAATATTATGAGGGGTGTACTGCTTGCATTTGATGATGCACTGAAGAAGGAGGGTTTGCACCCGCTCCACCGAGGCCCAATCCGACTCAAGCAGAGAGGACCCCCAAACAATTGAGCCAAAGAGCACCGTCAGTCTAATCAGAGTGTCCATAAGACTCATCTTGGACGCGGTGTCCTGAAAGTGATGTCGAAAACATTCTCTCCAGAAGGGCCAAAGAATCATACCCTTTGTTGATGCGAGGCTGTAGGGTCTCAGTCACATGCTAAAGCGAGGGCCCGAGAACTTGACCTCCAGATATGTGTACGAAGAGGAGATTTCCACCTCAACACCCTGGAAAAAGAAGTAGAGGTGAGAGGTCTTAAGACCATTGAAGACCATTGAAGACCATCATCAACTTAGTCTTACCCAGGTTAACTGTCATTGTCGTAAGTCACAGAAAGAAGAAAGGCCATCAAGAAGTCTCTGCGAACCCTCTGGAGAGGAAGCTAGGAGGACAACATCGTCCGCAAAGAGAAAGATAGAAATCAAAACCTGGTGCAAGTAACAACCATCCCCCAAAAGCGAGTGCTCCTGAAGAAACTCCTCCAGCTCATCGATATAGATCCCAAATAAGGTAGGGGAGAGTGGGCAACCCTGCTTCACCCTGATGGTGCTCCAAATGAAGTCTGAAACCCCATAAGGGGTCTTAATGCGACCAACAATTGCCTCATAGAGTCTCATGATGGAAGTCAAGAGAGTCTCAGAAATACCAATGTCGCGAAGCCTTTGGATAAGGGCCATCTTGGGCACAAAATCAAAAGCTTTGTGGAAATCCACAAAGCAGCAGTAGACCTTTGAGGAGCAATGTTGAGCCTCCTGAATAATAGCCCTAAGAGTCAAAATGTGGTTCATGGTCTAATAGTCTGATCTGAAACCAACCTGCCCTTTAGCCCGCCTCTGACACAAATCCAACTCTCGAGAGAGAATAGTGTGCAAATTGTGGCATACAATTTGGAGAAAGTATGCCCAACCATGATAGCCCTGTAATTGTTAAGATCTGAGACAAGGCCTTCCTTGTGTATCGGATGGATGATATGTCATGACTAAGAGGGAGGGTACCCCATGCAAACCACCCTATTGAAATGATTGGTGAGGAAAGAATCTAACACCCTGATGCCATACTTGAAGAGTTCTGCCTGGAACCCTTCATCGTCCGCAACCCTGATGTTGTTCAAGGATCTGGCAGTCTCCCTGACATTGGTGTAGGTGAAAAGATGGCAGTGGGGCGGGGGGTGACAAGGATGGAAGGCTGACTAGGAAAGTCATAAAGAGTGGTGGTATGGGAAACCAAAGAGCTATGATCCAAAGCGAGAGGGATAGGGTATCAGCGAGGAAAAAGGGTGTGCCAGAAAGCTTTGGGGGACTGCATGAACGAGGCACGAAGGAGTCTACTTTGATGTGTGATGAAGATGCACTCTTGTGGCAAAGGAACTAGCGGTAGGAGTTTTTCAGCCGAGTGTAGGAAGTTGGGTGGAGGGTGGAATCTATGCACAAAGTGTGATGGAAGGACTTGCAGTCCTCGTTGAACCTCCTATTCATAGGGCAAGTGCTCTTACGCTTGGGGAGAGGGATAACTGAAGTAGTATGGTGAGGAAAAGAGAGAAGGGTAGCCCCCCAAATAGAGGTGGAAAGGCGGTCAAACATGGCGGATGTGCACTGGAGGGTGGAGAAATAATTTGAGGGAAGGAGATGTCTGAGATGAATGATGAAGAGCACCTGGTCTCCACCGTCAAAGAAAAGGGAAGTGCGGGGGGGGCGGCTGCGAGGGGGGAGGGGTGGCAGGGGAATGGGAAGGGGA
>MU227710.1:450635-470116 GCA_018584345.1 Thuja plicata | reverse complement strand
TGAGTCATCATTGGAAGGGGCCATTTATTTAATTGGTTTTAAGCCTAAGTCACATTATTATAATGATATTTTATTATAATAATGTTTTTAAAGGAAGTTGTTAAAAAAGAGTTTTGTTGAGTGGAATAAATTTGGGAAACTTTTGTCAATAGAGGATTATAAATATGAGCCCATTTGATGAGAAAAGCATCAATTGATTTATTATATTTTGTTTGTTTTCTCTGAGGAGAAGTTCTGATTTGTAAATCGAATCCCTTGCTGAGGTATAAGGGTTTGATACTGAATTCTGTATTACAATTTTCTGTTGTTGTAAAGCAAATTGAAAGTGCTCTCTATTGTGTTTCATTCTGTATCTGAGAGTGGAGGTCTGAGCTTTGGTTTACGCACACTGAGGGTGCGAGTTTATTCTGAAAGTTGTTTAATGTTCTAGCTGAGATTGTGCTCATCGAATTGTAAATTCGATTGAGGTATTTAGTGCTGGAAATTGGATGTTGTTAATCCAATAAAGGGAGTTGGCATCGATTCTATTGGTAATAATAAATTACCAAGGCTGCGTTAGAAGCTGGAAGTGGCTGCAGGTGGAAATTGATCCTTTGATATTGCGGGTTTGGAGAGGGATGTGGAGTTCTATGCATGGCGTCAACTTTCCATAGCTCCTGCCGTTAGAAGGCACTATGGTTTTCTACCTTCAATGCGAGTACAAGCAGTGATCTTGCAATCTGAATTTAGATGCCGCAGCTGATATATGTATACACGTGGCTAGCATTTGTCAAATAAGAATCTAAGGTAGCATTCAACGATCTCTCTTGGTTAATGTAACTATTGTTAAGAGTATGGTAATGCTTAATACTGTGATATAGCTTTACGTAATTGTGATCATAGAAGATAAGTCTCTCCTGGCAAATTTGCTTTTTAATTTAAATACTGAGAAAATTTTACAAATAAAAAGATTTTTATATTTGCTACAAAGAGAAGTTTAGATATATTATCTTGTGAAGTGAATTTGGGTGAGTTTGCAAAGAAGAGCCAGACAGGCTCATTACAGATTTTCTCATTATCTATCATAAATGTGCAGAAAACGGCAGAATAAAGGAGCAGAGAACAATATACCAAAGCAAGATAACATGCTAAGAAGGATTGTCAAAGTCATTGCCAAGGCAGCAGACCTCTTCAGCAACAGCACTGAGTAAGATAGACACCTGGGAGAAAAGCAGAAGTCAACTTAATGGAAAAATGATACCAAAAGCATGCCCGACATTGTTAACTGGCAAGGGCAGACAGACCATGGGACGAGAAGATAATGGCTAGCATAGCAAATGAAAAAAACACAACTAGAGATATCTAAGTGGCACATAGGAGGTGATTCTAGGATCAAAGCAAGGATAAGTAGCAAGAAGATTGTTCCGCACAAAGAAGGTTTTTTTCCAAGAAAAGGTTCTTATTCATACGAAAAAATGAGGGATATCTACTAAAGAACATGAAAAACATGACTGTCAGATTGATGAGTATGTAGCTATAATGTCACCATTTTTGGTTCTTTTACTTTACAGTTGGCTTTGCTCTTCTAGGTGTGTGTCAACCATACTAGAGTGGTTATTTGATGTTACTGGCTAGTTCAAATGGCCTAGAGGACTCAGAGGGTAGTTTCTGAGGTTATCTTTGGCTTATGTTGTGCTCTCCAAGATTCTTGGAGAGAGCATCTATTTACAATTAGTCACCCAGTCGGGTCCAATTATCACCATTCATCATTGGTATCACTCCTATGCAATTTGTTTTCAATTCCCATGCATTTCGATTGTTTCCACAACTTGGGTGTAATTTTGAGTTATATTTAATTAAATTTACTAAAGTTGTCATTTTAATTATAATAATTGTAATGTCCCCATTTTAGCTCACCTTGGTTCGTAGTGTGAATTAGCCTATTAGTGGCCCTCGTAGGCTAATGTGATGGTTTGAGGGTCTCTGGTTTGAGTTGTTACCCTCGGCAGAGGTAACATTACATCTCTTCAGCGATATTTGGTATCAGGATCCTGCCTCTACATTTTCCGTTCGGCTCATTTTGAGGGACTTACTATTTATAGTAAGTCAATTTTGACCAGTTACTATATTTGGCAGGGCACTTGGGCGTCTAGCTCAGGCAGTGAACATATGGATTTGGGGTTGACTATTTGAAGAAGTTTAATAAGCTAATTATTTGATTATTAATTAAGTTTCACTTAATTAATAATAAAGTTAAAATTTTATTATATAATTGATCCCAAGTGCATTAAATGATTATTTTATAAAGTTTGTATATTGGCGCCTAACCTTGGAGGGGAATGTAATTAAATGTTATACTTCAAATGCAACAAAAGCAAATAGGCTTTCATGTTATGAGAAGTGTAATCAAGAAGATACCTAGTCGATTTTCTACTTCAGAATTATAAAAGCCAAAAGCAAAGGAAATCGACTCATTCTATGCATTTGATATTGTTGATTTGGTGTAAAGAGAATTTGTGACACGGGTTTGCAAAGTTCAGCTTGAGGAATTGGTAATCCTTCATAATAGTTTTTGCAGCACTTTGAATTGGTGAAATATCCAGTGAATTGTGCAAATGGAAATGGCTTTACTTAGAGGCCATGATTGGACTTATTGGTGATGAGTTTGGTGTTTGATTTCATAGTTTTCTTTAGAATTGGTTGCAGAGGCTGGAGAGACAGCAAATAATAAAAAACACAGCCATAGAGACCAGTGTTTGCCAATATTGAAGGCATCCGTCTGGAATTGAGAAGCCGCGTGAGGCCCTAGCGGGTGGCGTGAGTGTTTGAGAAGGCACGGTTGGGGGTTTTGAGTGCCATTGGCCCCTTTCATCTTTGGAGTCCAAGGTTATTTATCTACAGATATAGCTGCGGTCATTTTGTGACCATAAATACAAGCTGCGATTCCATTCCAGGTTCTTTAAATTGCAATAAAATTATTCCCCATGTTATTAGTCAAGCATTGTACGTAATACACTTCCTGAATTGAAATAAGGGGAATTATTGGTGCATTGTTTATAGTTAGTTTGAATATCATGCATTGTATCTATTTATACTTTCAAAATACAACAAAAATAAAATATAAACTTTGAAAACACAAAAAAATACAAAAATTGCAAAAACAATATCCAGCAGTGACATTTGAGAAGGGGAAGAACCAACAAGGTTCTTACAATAATTCAATAGGCACCTTAGTATAATAGCTTGTTGGAATGAGAATGGAAAGTTCTAAATGTCAAACGCCATTAAAGTGACTCCTAGTGCCGGTAATGTTAAGATAATAAATTAAATCACTTTTCAGGTATATAAGGTTTAATTATATTATAAATTGATTTTATAGTGCACCTTTCGGAAAGTTCCTGGGATGATTGTAAAAGAAGGTTGAGGTCTCATTTTTTACACATGGATTTAAAAGCTTGTTTTTTCTATGGAGATTTAGACATTTGTGCCAATGGCCGAACACTTGCCAATAGGACAGAATTGCCGATGGTTTATAACTTTGTTGGAGCTAATGACAAAAACACTCTTGCTTCACTGGAGCGATTCCAGAGGATGAAAACCCTCATTTGTGGTGCATCTACGAAGTCAAATCAAGATAGGCTTTGCATTTGGGTATAAAGAGATTCTTAGTTGGGTATTTGGATTTATCGATTCAAGTTATGAAATTTTTGAAGACTCTGATATGAAAATTACTAGTGTAGAAAAACTACAGAGAAGAACAACACATAAATACACAGATTTACCTAGAAAAACCTGGTAAAATTATACTAGCCCTAGGAAAACAACCACTAGCAAATATATTTCGTATATTATTTCTCAAGAATTTTCACATTTACAACAATCTCCAAAATGTGCATGAAAACATGATTTCGAGTAGCATATAACAACCGAGTTGCAAAGTCCTAATTGAAAACAATTTATTAAATATAGTAAGTGTGACTTGCACAACTACATGTTTAAAACATGTGGAAATCACTATTTATTGTAAGTTTCTTAACAAAACTTGCTAGTTATGAGATCCATGACTATTCATCACTACTGGAATAACATACTACCATGGTACCCCATGATGACTTCACATTCTAACAGATTCTTTGTAGAGAAATTTCAACAATTTTGCAGATTATTTCTATGATTGTTTTGGAAATTATTAATATTCTTGTTGTTGGACATGGTCCTGGAAAGGTGTGAGTTTGGAATAATATTATAATATTTTCTTAAACTATTTTGTTCTTGTAGAAAGAGTTCCTCCTTGTTGTGTGGGCTTGTAACCAAATCATGGGAGTTTGCAGAAGACATGAAGAAAAAGAGTGACTTCTTGGCTGGGCATTATCTTCCTAAAGGGAGTGTCATTGTTCCTAGCTGGTTGTGGTCTTTTATTGTCTTATAATTTATTACCTCTTCTGAAACCATTCCAAGTGAACAAGGAGTCGTGGATGATAAAGAAGCCCTGCTATTGCTGTGTGGGTCTCTGAAAATCTGCACCTTAGATCATTTGCTGGGCATGATACTCAGCTGGTTGACTTCAGTAGACTGCTGTGAGGTTATGAGGCATGTTCCCCTGCTCTTTGTGTATGGTTTTCAGTTATTTTAGCAACACTTAAGGGAGTCATGGAAGCTTGCTGCGTATCCTTATGTGCTGGTTGTGTTACTGCAAATTATGAGGCTCTATTAGAAACCCATTCTTCTTTCAAAGTATTCAAGGCTTTGGGACAGCACTAAAAGTGGCAAATCTGATAAATATTATTGCAGACTTAGTTCATGTGCAATCATGGATAGTAAGGAGGTTGTGGTGTGAACTGAGAGTTATAACTAATGTTATAATCTCCAGGTTGCTAGCAAATTCCAGGTCAAAATTTATTTATGAACTTGTCTATAATTAGCCCTCATAGTAGTAACAGGATTCATGATAGTTGTTGAGAAAAAAAAATCTGCATTTAACAGATTTATGTCTGCATATTTCAGTTTGGTGTCCATATTTATCTTTGCAAGCAGTATCAAGTTTATGACAGTTAAATGTATTTTTCCTTTACCAGTGTATACAACTTCTCCATGTTGAAAGTGGGTTCAAATGCAAAAATACTGTGATATTCATTCCGTTCTAAACTCAGAAAACAATACATCTGAAGCCGCAAACAAAAACATGTTCAGAACAGTGGGTGAACATTCTGACAAACAATGATATTTGAGTAAGGATCTGCAAACTACGCATACTCAGTTCCAAAAGTCGTATAAATTGCACACGGAGCAACTGTTTGACATTATGCCTGAATATTGAAAGGAAAATGTCAAAAAAATAATAGCAATTGGGGTGGCTTCTTACAGTAGCTGAGGAGAGAAAAAGTTTGTGAAGAACATGTAGCCAGAAGACGTGATAAATAATTGAAAAATGAAAATGAAAGAGCATGAAGCTGGAAAGAGGAAAATTTATTAACAGAATTCCATGAGAAGATCCATCAATGTTGTCTTGCTCTCAAGAACCCATCTTTTCTCCTTCATCAACAGATCATAAATAAGTGTTGAATTTTCCATCTATCACACAAGCATTGCTCAAGTTCAATGATAAAGAAGAACCTTCCATAAGGTCTCATGGGTTTCTGCAGAACAAGAGGGATTTATAGGTGAATAATATAATAATAATTTATTAAATTGTCAAAAGGTACTTTAAGTTAAAACTTTGGAAAAATGACACTTTAATTTTTATTATTAAATGGGGCCGGAAAGCAAATTAAAATTGCAAAGGCGGTGCTACACTTTGCCATTGCAGGGAGAATGCGAGTCAGTGCCATAAGCAAATCGAATCGCAACTTATGACAAGGAGACATGGCAACGATACCAAGTTCCCTAAAGTTATTTAAATTGTATCATCTAAAATTTATTTAATACTATTTCAATAATTCTTTTGATAATATGTTATGAATATTTTATTCAAAAATAAGAAAAATTCAAATTCATTTATTTATTGCAAAAAAAGTGAAAAGTCAAAGTAGTCAAAGAAATGGTTGGCCTTTTATTTTGAAATCACAAAATTGGACAACCTTACGCAATTTTCTCATGAATTCGTAGGTGTTTCTCTAAGTTTCGTTGTTCTGAGTATTGTGCTACGAAGGCAATCTATCATCTCTTGAATGGGCCTAACTTTCACGTCTTTTGAACACCAGTTTGGAAGGTTTCCGTCAAGCTTTTCATCATCTTATTTCCAGTGAAGGGTTTTTCTTCCCTCACTGCAAATGCTTGATCTTTGGTAATCTTCAAGTCTTTTCTTAGTTTTTCTTATTTGTGTTTTATTTTCAGTTTTGTTTTCGTCCTAGATTGATTGCATTTTAAATTCCGTTCGTTTCGAGCTATCTTAGGCCTCAATCGGAATTGTATATCAAAAGTTATTAAGGAATTAAGTGTTCTGCAGGTGGGTTTTTTAGGCCTGATTGCATATCTTTATTCTTTAATTAAAATCTTGCCTACGTGGGTTTTTCGTCGACTCTTTCATAACATCATGGGTGTATTTACATGCAAAATGGAAATAAAACTCCATCTTTATATATTCGCATGAGGATTTATGAATTTTAAATGAGTTTATAATGTAATAGTGAGTTTTTTAGGTCTAATTACATATTTTCTCTTTTAAATTGCTTGTAATTATACATGGGAAACCCATATGTGTTAAAACATCAACTATATGCAGAACGTGGTGATTTTGGGAGCTATTACATTTTTCAAAAAGCTTGTAATGAAGTCTAGACATGTGTTTTATCTCCTAAAGCATGTAACTAACCTATGGTAGCGACTTTTGGAAGGATTGCATCTTGTTAATGACATGCAATCATTTCCTAAAAGCCCGTTAATATACCAGACGGTGTTTTTAATATGGATCGCATGTTTTGAAATAGATTGTAAGTGTTTCTTCATTTGCAAAATGCTGCTATATATGCACATTGAAGTCAAAATCCCGTTTTTAATTAAAAACATCATTTAAAGGGCATGTATCGTGCATTTCAAAGCCCGTCCTAGGACATTATAACCTGCGTTTTCCCTTCTCCAAGCTTGGAGGACGATTTTTAAAGCAATTGCATATGATAAATGCCTCTATAATGACATGCGAATGTGACTTATAACTTGCATTTTCCATTAAATGACTCAGAACGACAGATCCAAGGATATTCGCATGTTGGAGGTTGCATATTTGTTGTTCGCGTAAGGTGTTATGAGCCTTCTAAAGCTCGTTTTTTATTAAAAACACCATATTCAGCTGCGTTTTGGATGCATCTTGTTTGTAGAAACCCGTCTAGGGCATAGACGCCATTTACAGCTTGTATATTGTTGTCCTCAATTTTGCATTCACAAAATTGGACAACCCTACGCAATTTTCTCATGGATTGGTAGGTGTTTCCTCTAAAGGTTTGGTGCCCTTAATGATAATTGTCTGACACGATCAGTCATCCCTTGATATGACTTGGATTTTAAGTCTTAAGAGCATTGATTTTTGAAGGTTCCTGTGAAGCTTATCACCTTATTGCTTGTTGAAATGAGTCTTTCTTCTCTGTCGACAAGCACTTGATTTTTGGCAACCTTCAAGTTTTTTCTTTGTTTTTCTTGGTTTGGCGTTTAGTTTTTAATCTTGATTTTAAACTAGGATTATAGCATTTTTAGTTCCGCTCGTTTTGAGCTATCTTAGGCGTCAATCAAAGTTGTCCAGTTCAAGTTATTATGGTTTTAAGCATGTTGTAGGTGGGGTTTTTCTGCCTAATTGCATGTTTTTGTTAAAATCCCTCAAAAGTGGGTTTTTTATTGATAATTGCATAAAATAAAATTGTCATTTATATGTAAAGAAGGTTTAGAACCCCATTTTCAAATTTCACATCATTCTAAGAAGTTTTGGATATAATATTTAATGTTTTATATGTAAAGGTGGGCTTTTCCAATCCTTTTGCATATTTCATTATTAAACCTATAGTTACATGTAAATACAATAACATGAGATACTTTTTATGCAATTAAGTGGGGTTTTTGTTCAACATTGCATGTCATCACAATGCAAATCATCTTTAAAACTCCACTATCAATATGTTATAAGTCCCAATGCATAGAGGTGGGCTTTTTAAATGCAAATACATATATTAAGTTAGAATATATGCAAAAATATATAACTTAACATGTGTAAGTGGGGTTTTGAGATGCGTTTGCATATAAGGAGCCCAACCCATTTACACATGTATTTGCATGTGAAAAGCCCGTTTTTAATAACTTAAAGGCATAGTGGCGAATTTTGGAAGGAATGCATATGCGTTTAACTCTAAAAAACCCGTTCTTAAGCCATTTTTGCATTAAAAGGTCTTGGTAGCGATTTTAAGGCAATATGCATGTGTTCTCAAGCCAAAAAAGCCCATTATTATTCATTATAGACTTGGGTTTTTCTGGGTGGCAATTTGGAGGCTAAAAGCATATGCATTTGCATGTAAAAAACCTGTTTTTGCTTCCTTCTCCATGCGTTTTTTCTTTGTATCCTTAGGACAGCAATTTTATATGCATTTGCATGCTTCCAAGCACATGCAAACACTCAAAAACAGCCCATCCAAAGGCGCTTTTTAACCAAAAATGGCTCATTGAGGGGAGATTTGTGCATTTAATCTCAACGTTTTGCATTTAGGAAGGATTCTGGGGTAAGAAACTCCATTTCCAGCTTGTTCTTCATCCATTTCAAGTTACATTTGATGCCCAAGGCACTGTTTTTGGTTGCTATTACATATGCGTTTGATTTGGTCAATATGGTTGCTCTACTTGTGCATTTTGTTTCTCCTTCATTCAACACTTCGCAACCAACGGATCTTGAATCCAAAATGCATTCATTTCAAGAGGATTGAGTCAAGATTCGAAATCTATATAATCTTCTTTTTTCACTCTTTTCTTTATCCAAAAATCTTTTGGATTTTGTTTCAGATTTTGCTCAAGGATTTATAAAAACTTCTCTTGTTTTTGGTGAAAAGAGGTAAGTTTTCTTGTGTTTTTTTAGGGCATTTCTTGTATATATTTTTGTTTTTGAATATGAATGCAAATCCTTTATTTCATTTCCAGATTTGCATGCTTTTTAGTTTTGATTTTGATCCTTCTACTTCTGTCTAAATTTCTCCAAGTTGCATATGCAAGAAGTGTTAATGTTTAGCCTAGAAATAATGATAAACAGCAATAATTAAAAGTAGAACAAAATAGGTACAAAATACAGGACTTGATCTTGGGAAAACCCTCCAACTAGAGGGAAAACCCCAGCCACACCAGAAAAATATCTCTTTTATTAATAATAGAAGTTCAAGTACAATGCTTTCAACTTGATGAAAATTCCTATACACACAAAGCAATCACATAAATATATAGAATCGAGAAACTCTTCATATCACAACCGAAGGTCTCTTCAATTTCCAAAAACAAGTCTCTTCATATTTCCAAACACATGACTCTTCGCATGTCCCATGTCTCTTCATATAATAAAATGTCAAATATTTAGAGTCTGACACCTAGCACACATTGAATGCCACATTGTGCTCACTTAAGATGACGGAAATATCATCATAAATATCTTCTCTAGCTATAACGCAATACAAAGGTATTGTCCCAATTTCAACATATAGCAAAATCAGAAATAAAGATCATTGTTGCAGCTACAATCTTCAACACTCCCTCTTAGCAAGAGAGATCTTTAGTATGACAGGCACACATAGCTGCAACCAAAGATGTCAATAAATTCTCATCACATTGTAAATAATGAGTATGGGGATTTTGGGGGTAATTACACTTAAGATTACATGTAGCAGTACATGTGATGGGTACTAAAAATTCCAATTTGGGAAAAAAGGACGAAAACAAAATGCAATCGGGGATTTTGGACGTGATTGCATATTGCATTGCACAAATCATTACATGTAGTGGTATATGCAAAGGGTATGAAAATTCCCAAAATTCATAGTGTGGGAGCATGTATGGAACTTTTAGAGGGTGCTACACATTGAACTTCATGTAAGGCTGCATATAATAATTTAACATCCAATTCACAAAAAGGGTGTAATCTCAAGGAAGAGCTCCAACTGTTTATGTATAAAAACACATTAATCTTTGTAATTTTAAAATGCCTTCAATGGACAAAAGTCCGATTTTCTATGGGAAGATTGATGGATTCCAAAAGCAATGGAGAACAGAAAACCATTTATATAAAAATCTCACAAAAATTGCAATTTATAGTGAGATATGAAAGATTTTGAAGTCCAAAGATTGAAAACAGATCTAAAACCGCTCATGGGAAATATTTTGAGAAGGATTCAACACATGAATATCAAACTGTAAAAACTAAAATAAAAAACGTAGAGTAATGATTTATATGACCCATTTTCAATCAAACAACACCATACAAACTGTAAATGCAGAGAAGAGTAGTGCAAATTTGTAAAAATGTCTATGATACTGAGAAAAACAAACACAAAATTGGTAAAAATGACCATGGAAAGTAAAAGCGACCAAGGAAACATAGTCGTGCACCTGTTTTAGAGCACAAATCGCTTGTCTGAGCCAAAAAAACGTGACTACAAAACGTTTAGCCGTGATGGATAGGTGTTTGCAAAAGCTCGAAATCACAAACTTGCATAGGAAAAACATCTACAATGGATCTCAAAACAAATGCAGACTAGTGATATAGTATAAGGGCTTGGTGTTTTTCTTAACTCGGAGTTTTCATTAGTCCAAGCTCGGCATTCTTCATGCTTGGCGTTTATTTGTGGTTTTCAATATACTTTACATATTTGATCGCATGTAATATGCGATAAGTAGTGTACCCCGGGGACGTGTGCCCCCCAAAATTCCCAACGTCTCCGAGACGGGGACGCACCGGGGACGGGGGGACGTCGTTCCGGTGTTTCTGGCGGCGCCACCCATCCGTCGTCGTTCTATCGGAGACACGGGGACATCCTAGCGTCCCCCTCAGGGACGGGGGGACACAAAAGAGTCCCCCGAAGAGGCCTCCTCTACATTTTGGGCCTTGGCATTTTGATTTTGTAGCTTGTTTTGATATTCATATCATGCTACTCGATGTAATCATCTGATCTTTATGATTAGCTAGTGATACTCAATGCTCATAATTTTGATATATCATATCTATTATAAATTTATATAATAGAAGTTTAGAACTAGTCCATTTGCTGATTTGACTGTTTATAATTCTATAGTTCAAACTTCAATGTTCAATGTTCAAACTTCAATGCAATGTTCAAGTATTTACTTTTAGTAATTCTAGTTTACTATTTTATAGTTACTGACAGTTGTTTTACATCTTTATGTCTTATATTGTTATACATCTTTTCATAACTAGCAATTTAAGTACCACATGTATAGTATATACACTCCCCTTCTCCCCCCCCGCAGTCCCCCGCCGTCCCCAAATTGAGGCCCCTCTGTCCCCCGTGCCCGGAAACCTATCCCCCGTCCCCCAAGGCGGTGTAACTATGGCGATAAGAGATGAAATGATATGGTAAAGGCCTGATTTTACTTAACTCGTCGGGGGTTTTAATGTATTTTGCATTGCTCAATGCAAATAGTTTTACACAAAAAAAAGTAACACTAGGTAAAAAGCCCAACCTCCTAGAGTAGTGCGGGGATTTTAAATACTTATCACATATAAGTATGCAACATGAGATGTAATTGACATAGAAAGGTCCGACTAAAGCAAGTCAGGGCTTTCAACTCGTTTGTCACCAAAAATTGCATGTAAAATAATGTGCAATGACCTTTAAAACGTTTGCCCATCTCATTTTGGGATTTTAATAATATACAAAATATATTATATATAAATGATCTTGCAATGATAAATGTATTCAAATTTAAGACCTCATTGCAGGTTTGTTTACACATAATATTATATGCAATATTAATAAAAACTTAACACAAATAAAAGAAAAATAAATGAAAACTCAAACCTATAGACAACAAAAAGACCTTAAATGAAAACATTAACGAAAATAAATAATTAAGATTTATTATATTTTCGAGAACGTTTAAAAAAAACATACTTAGAGTTTTCTATGCTTATTTAATCAAAATTTCAATTAAATTTCGTGGGGTTGTCATTAATTTCAGTAAAACGAAATTAACGGCAACATGATCCATCCTCGCATATGCAACAGCATATATTTTAACATCTTTTTGTATAGCAATCATAATTTCTCTCATGCACTCATTATGTCCAGTCTGTATCCCTCCAAGTCTTTTAACTGTATTTCTCCCTCAAATAACTAATTTTCAAAAAAATAGTTATTTCCAGGAAAGACTCCTATTTCCAAAAGAAACGAAAAAAAATCAAAAAGTCATGTTTTAGAGGGCATACCTCTCAGTATTGCTTAGAAATTTGATTATGATAACTCTTAGCTGTTTGGAAAGGTCTCAAACATATCTTCCGGTCAGTTTGAAAAAAGGAAACAAACAATTCACTGTTACAGGTGATACTATCTTCAGGGTTCTTTCGCAAGCGAGCTACTAAGGACTTATATCTGCGATTTACAACAGTGGTATGCCTTCCATGCCAGGTTATCCGTCTAGCAAAATTATATGCATTTATCAACCACTTACATACTCTTTGCTGCCATTTCATGTCACAGTTATGAAGGGTGTTTAAAGAGAATAAAATTATAGTTCCCAAGGATACAATCGACAACTTGAGGATTTCCATCAGTTATTACTACTTCAGTTGCATCTGTAAACACTGCAATGGACAGCCCAGCTAAACCATATCCCGAACCAAGCTCCAGAACCCTCTTATTCCTGTATAATGATTTTAAAGAATTCTTTATTATTTAACAAACATATTATTTATCCTTAATTCATAAAAACTTTTGCAAATAGGATCCCAATGCCATAAAAAGCTCTGCAATGCATTCAAAACTCAAAATCGCATAACAGAATAAAGACAAGTGAACTTATTTTAAATAGGAAGTAATCAACGAAAATTTAAATTTAAGCATGCATATATGATACCTGAACATGTCACCATTCAATATGCAAAAATATGTCATCACTTCCTCCGATGGCCAAAGACCTGCACATGCATATAACAAGAAATGATACAAAAGATAAAAAGTAAAACCTTACAGCTTTGCTATTTAAGAAGAATGCATCAAAAACTTCAAGGCAGTTAGAATTTACAAATTCTTTCAACAATGTATTATTCTATATCTAAGAAATGGTGTAGTACTATCTGAGTATTTTAATTTGTCATTTTGGGGACAACTCAAACCAAGATAGTGTGTATGGAATCCTCTCTTCAAATTTGAATGGGAAGCTCCATGTGATTTATTCTACTCCTAAAATATAAAACAACAAATAAGCTTGCTACTTGTACACACTACAATCTATCATTTGGGGGTTTTTATGAAAGCAAATAAATTAAAAGAGAACTTGACCTATATTTTTTTTATCTCTGAGGCTTGAGCACAAGACGTTTGCTACTTGTACACACTCATAAAATTTATCTTTTGGGGTTTTGTATGAAAGCAAATAAATTGAAAGTAAAGTTGACCTATATTTTTTGTTTAGCTCAGAGGCTTGAGCACAAGATTTTCAGGTTCTTTATTTTACCATGACGTTTCTGTATCTATGTAGCTAAACAATAACATGAACTGGAAACAAATGCTTTCCATTGGTTAAAACAGAGACCAAGAAATTTGCATCGCCATAGAATTGATTTAACAAAGTCTACAACAACGGCAAGATATGTAGAACAAGATTAAAAAGAAGTAATTACATAGAAGCATGCAAAGCTACTTCAAAGAATAAAGATAAGTGCGATGCAAAGTTAAACACAAATCCTCTCATTACTAACTTGTCAAATTCCCACATTCACAACATAACAATTCAACTTCAAAGTTCAAATGAAACATTTTGTAACATGATGTAATGTCCCCAACTAGGACTTTACTTGATTTACCCTAAAATTCTCAACTAGGGTTTGGATTGTGCTTGGGAATGGCAATTTACTTAATCTCTAATGTTCCCTACTAGGAAGCTGCCCATTTCCAATTATTAACATATGTCACTATGTGTTTGAATTGAATTGAATTAAGAAACAATGAATGATTCATAATACATTTGATAGTTAACATACTTAAGCCCCAATTCCTTACTTCTCTCCTAAACATCAACCCTAAGGAGGATGGGGAATTACCTGTCCTTAGGGTGCTTCGAAACCATCTGCAAGCAGGCTTCCTAAAGGCATTGGGAATGCATGTTCATACCCATCTCAGGACTTTCCCCTCAAGGCATTGGATATCATGTCCTTACCTATCTTGGGACTCACCCACCTTGTGAGGAATTACTCCGCTTCTCTCTGAAAAAACCAACCTATCCTCTTAAGGGATTATAGTGAATAAGGAATAGGCTATGTATATATTAATATATCATGTATTACGAATATATATATGTATGGATGTATGTACACATATACATATACATATATATACACATACGTATACATGTACATATGTATATGTATATGTATATGTATAATATAGTAGCAATGTGTAATATTCTACTTCCTAACAAATGAGAGACCAGACATAGTCAGCCAAATCATTATGCATTATATCAGTACATAAGTATGTTGTTTGCCTTATAGCAGTCTGATCTGATATCTACTTCTTATACTTATTGATTAATTATCTTATTCTCTTTTTATTAAATATTGATCCTTATGGGTTAAAATAAGAGATAAGTTTCCCATATGATGTTGATAGTTAGTTGGATGCTCATTGTATATCTTATAAACCCTTGAATGTCGATAAGACATGTCACTTCCAAAATCATACCTCTTCAAGATATACGCCTCTTAATCAAATTGGTTTATTACTATACCTTATGATATCAATATGTTTTGATTAACATTATTGATGCTTGACTTATAGGTCTTGAACTTTGTTTATTTAATTGTATCTTGATTTATCATTGCCAGCTCTCAGTAGTCCTCTTAGAGTGCTCTTAGAGTGCTCAACCAGTAGTTTCATCCGCCACGATAAGACCCCATGTCTTGAATTGCAGTTTCTGTTTGTATGATGTTCAATGTTAATATTGTAATAATTTCTGGGTTGCATTAAGGGTATAGTTGATATGAACAATCTTCATGAAGGATACATATAAGAGCAAGATTGTGAAATCTCATTCCTCTTTGGTCAACACCATATTCTTCTGCAATTGTCTTTCCCAGAGAATTCACAAAATTGGGTTACTGTGCAAAGGATTGGGATATCACAATTAGAGTTTCAAATGGGGGACATGATACATGACTCTAGCATCAACCCCCATTAGAAATTCTCCACCCAAAGCACTTATTTGTAAGCTCTCAAGCGGAAGCTTTTAGGAATAAAATATTCCCATAAAAGCACCATATTAAAGTAATCCTATCCCTGTCTGCAAAGAAAAAGTAAATAAAAATACTTTTAAACTAAAACAATTCTAAACCAATTAATTAAATATAATTAATCTAAAATAGCTCTCATTTCTTACCAAAAATTATCTTTAGCCAAAATTAGAAAATAGCAAGCTTACAAAGGGGACGCATCCCCTATCTCCAAACCCCACGTCCCCGTTCCCTTAGTGTTTCCAGAATGGTGGGATTCAAAGGGGACGTCCCACTTGTGTCCCCAATGCAACAGGAAGTGGCCAAAACGGGCAGAAATGTCCCCTACAGTTTGGGGACGGCTAGTCATCCCTAGGATAGCCAAGGGACGTCGAGAACATCTGAAGGACGGCTTACCGTCTCTCAGGGCTGGGAACGCTTCTAGTGTTCAAAAACATTAAAAAGCAACTTTTTTTTGCATTGAAAGATATGTGAGGGGTCCACAAGGGCATGCAACCAAGTTACTACCCCTAAAATTATAAAGAGACATAAAAATGAAAACAAAACACTTCTCACCAAGTATTTGTCCTCCATTTTCTCAGTTTTTGCTCCTTACTGTGAGAATTTGCTTGTTGGAGAAGAGATTAGCATGATTTAGAGGAGAGATTGGTCTGATGAGATAAGATATTGGACTGATTTGTGTATGCTACGAATCTGAAACAAGTTCTCAGTTGGAATTTTGCAGGTACAGCCCAGGTATTTCCTCTTTTTGTTTTAGTTTTTTAAAAGAAATTGTTTGTTAGTAATTTTGGAGATTAAAAAATACTTTCGTTGCTTTGGTTTCAGACTTTGAAATATAATTAAAACACCACAAAATCAGTAGTAGCAGTAGTAGTAACAGCCATGAGGGTAGTGACAATGAAAACAAAGTGAACACAGTGTCAATAGACCCTTCTTCAACTTCTGAAAATCCAACCTCAGCTTCTAATATACAAGACCGTTTCGCATGCTCCCTTCAAAAATTTGCAAAAGGCCCTTGTAATCCCAAAAAACCATTGCTCAAGTTTGCCACAAATGTGACCCCCAACAAGGGAAAAAATATAGTGGGCAGCAAGAAGTGGCTTTGTCATGTTTGAAACACTCATTACAACGGGAGCTATACTAGGGTTACAAGCCATCTAGTGGGTGAGAGTGGACATGGTGTTAGAGTTTGTGAGCCAATACCTTTGGAACAGCAGATTGAATTTGCAAAGTTGGTTGAAGTAAGTGTGCACAAAATCATTGCATGTTACAATAAGAATCTAAAATGGTCATCCACTCATATACATGCCTCTTCCAATGTATCAATTGAAGGGACTTGTGATCGAGGGGAAAAAAAAGAAAGTGAGAAAACTTCAATGATGGAGTTAATGAATATGCAAAAACGTGAGCCAGTTAATGATGCGGTGGCCAAATTCTTTTATGCACATGCTCTTCCATTTTATTTGGCAAGGTCACCTTATTTCAAAGCTATGGTGAGAGATATATTGACAGTTGGACCATCTTATGCCCCCTAGAGAACATAGATTACGTACCTTCCTCCTTGACAAACAATATTCAAAACCAACCTTGATGATGGAGGAGATGAAGCAAACATGGAATAAGACTGGTTGCTCCATAGTTAGGGATGGGCGGACTGATATTCGACATAGACCACTCATTAATGTTATTGTTACATGCCCTACTGATTCATACTTTCTTAAAGTTGCTGATTGTTCTAGGAAAGTTAAGGATGTTTTTTCAGTTTGCCATTTTGAAGGAGGCCATAGAGGAGGTTGGGCCTTCTAATGTTGTCCAGGTTATGACAGATTCATCTCGTGTTTGTAAGTTAGTTGGATTGATGATTGAGAGTGCCTACAAACATATCTTTTGGACTTCATGTGTGCATCTTTGAATAATGCTTTGAAGGACATTGGCAAAAATAGATTGGGTCAAGGCAGCAATGGCAAAGGCTAGAGACATACAAAGTTTGTATATAATCATAACACTTCACTTGCACTATTTCAGTCTTTTTCAAAGAAAGAATTCCTCAAACTAGTTGAGACTAGATATGCCAGCTATTATATTTTGAAGGAGAGGATGTTGGAACTGCGGGATGCTCTACTGTGAAGACTGGAAAAAGTGGCCTCAATCAAAGACAAATGAAGGGAAGTCAATGAGAGAAAGAGTACTTAATGACACTCGGTAGGCCAATATCAAGTAAGAAATCTTAAAATTGAAATTCAAAATTTATTTTTTTATTTTTTGAATTTGTTAGTTGTTACACTTTATTTTACTTTGTATTTTTTTTTTAAATCTAAATGTTGTTTGCAGGTATATTTGCTCTATCATAGCATCACTTTTGGGGTAATCAGGTATGCAAATATATACTCTCCTAGCCTAGGAGAGATAAATGAGACTTTTGATAGCATGCTTGATCAAAACAAACAAGCAATTAGTCAAAAGGATCCTACATTGCAATTTTACGAGGAGCACATTAGGCCTATTGTCACAAAGAGGTGGAGCACAATGAACACCCTTCTTCATATGCTTGCCTATGCCCTTAATCTGAAGTGGTATGAACCTAGACCTAGCCGAGTGCTTCCTATTAATGTTTTCAGATTCTAACAAGGAATATACAATCTATAGATGTCTTTTAAAACTGAAACAAATTACTATGCAAAGTAGACAAAGAGAATGGAAGGACAGTACCGATTTTGTCCTTCAAAATTGCTAGGTAATGGTGTGAAGATTACTTCTTCAAGTCTGCCCTAAACCGATCTCCAAACTCTCTTGCACCCTTTGATCTAGCTCGCCATAAATTCGCTGCCCTAGTTCGCTATTTAGCAGTCCCAAATTTGTTCCTCAAGTCTGCCTTTATTCGCTCATAATCTGCCCTTTAATTTGCCTCCAAATTGTACTTTGGATCTCCTCTTTTCCTTCTAATTTGCTGATGAAGTTTGCCCAATAGGTCTGATATAAATCGCACTAGAAGAGGAGAAAATACTATGAATATATGCAATTATAAATCTGCTCAAGTACTTATCACATTATGTTTTTGGTGTGTTCCTTGAGCAGATCTACTCTCTTTATTTATACATAATGGTGACTCTTCAAGAGTCATAACTCTTTCCCTCAAGGACTGGCCGACTTGGTCCTTAATAATAATATATTCTTTTATATTATTTAATTTTGCTCCATATTTAATTATTAAAATCAATCCTTAATAATAAATTTAACCTTTTATATTTATTATTATTATCCAACCGATTTTATCATAATTAAATATATCAATAATATATCCAATATATTTATTATTATTATTGCCACTTTGTCCAATGCGTTGATCTTTGCCGTAAAGGCCAAAACATTAACACTTCCTTCATAGGATGAAGAGGTGATAGAGAAGCTTACAACCGTCCTTGGTAAATTGTACAGCAAGGAAAAGGCAACCTTCTTCGAAAGCAGTGGCTTGAGTTTGCTGATCTTCAAGGTCCTACATTCAACAAACCAGAGGCTAGGTCGGATAGGGCCACCATTGCACAAACAAATCCCATTGAATAGTGGAAATTACATGGGAGGGGCACACCAAATTTGAAACAACTTTCCATTCGATTGCTCTCACAAATTGTTGGTTCCTCCGTTGCAAAGAAGAATTGATCCACCCATGGCTTCATCCACTCTATTAAGAGAAAAAAGCTTACTTCAAAACGAGCTGAAAAACATGTTGTAGTTCATAATGCCTTGAGACTTCAGGACTGACAGACTACTGACTATCGACAGACTTCAGCAGCACGATGGGATGTTGATCTTGAAGTTGTTAGGTAGATTGATGAGGAGGTGTAACCAGGACTAGTCGAGCTACCATTGGATGATCCACTTCTGCTAGAGGGAGATAGTGACTCAGATGGTTCTGAATCTTTGAATATTGATAGCCTAAACAAGGCTTAGTTTCATAGGTTGTCATGTCCCCTTTCTAGAGTGGACATCAGAGACGGAGGAGTTGGCCTATCATTGGACTCTTGTAGGCTAGCGAAGATGGATAGGGACTCATCCAGTGCATACAGTGACCGGATTTTGGCTTTAC
>MU227710.1:419767-444379 GCA_018584345.1 Thuja plicata | reverse complement strand
TATATATATATATATATATATATATATATATATATATATATATATATATTGTTGTCCCCTGCTATCCCCATCCCCAAAACATCGTGGAACCTTGGGAAATAGCCATAAAAGAGTAATGTGAATCATCAACTCTTTACTTCAAATCTGAAATTGATATATCTCAATCATCTAACAATTTAGGAGACAATGTCCTATCAAATTCTCTTACAAGCAGATCTTTATCCATAAATTGAGAACTCACTAATTTCAATGACTTGAGGCTTCTAAACTAACTATTCTTTATCCCAGTGTCACTATTTGAACACAATGAGTTTGTATGCCCCAATTCTCAGTAAAATTCTCATAATTTCATACGTATTTTTTATATTGAAAGTTGAAACACCTAATTGTGTCATAATCAATCGCTCAAAATTGCTCTTTACTACATTTAATTTATCTCTTATGAAGGTAAAAGAAAGAGTAATATCAAAGTTCCCAGACTCGAACTCGGCTTGGACTCGACAAGGCTGACTCGACTCATGACTCGTGACTTAGCAAAAAACTCGGCAAAACTTAGCAAAGTGAAAAAAAACCCAAGAAATTTAGAGATTTTTAAGGATTTAAAACTCGTTACATGCACCCTTTATTGAATAAAGCTTAAAAACACAATAACATCAACAAATAGAAGCTAATTGGATCACATAAAATAACTATAAATCGATCACATAAGTAAAACCCAAATTGTAGTTGAAGGAAATAGCAAACATAGATATATAAAATTATAAATATTGTCAAGTGTATATAAAACTATGGAATATGAAATCCATGATATCATGATCAAATGTTCCAAAGTCGAACATATTTGAAAATAAAAACAAGTCTATGGCTCAGCCTCAACCTCTGCATCAAGGGAGCCTGCAATCCTCCTACAAAGGCGTCTAAGGTAGGTCTTCGATGACTAAACAGCCATTGTCTATGCCTGTGAGCCACCACCCTAACCAACATCAGTTGTGCCTGATCGTGCTCTATCCTCCTCCTCCTCCTCTGCCATGGCCACGGCCTCAACCTCTCTATCCGCCTGGTCAATCCACTCAAGGTCCTCATCAATAAAGACAGGATCGGTAGACTCAGCTGTTGTCCATAATTTTGAATTTACAAAATTAAGACAACACTACAAAAAAGTTAAAAAATTCATTGTTTTCCTCTCTAAGATAGGCGTTCTGAGATTAATTCTCGAAGGCAATGAGTCATACCTTGCTTCGACCTTAGTTTTTTGTCCTTTGGGTGTAAATTTTCAAGTTTTTCCTCAAGTTTTTCTTGGTTGTTTTGGCAATTTCGGGTTTTATTTTCCTGATTGCAAGTACTTGATTTGTGAAAATCTTGAGCTTGTAATTACTTTTACTTGTTTGTTTTGATCATTTGATCTATCTTTAGTGTCTTAGATCCTTCATCTTTTTCGTTTTAAAGTCTTGAGTCATCAAACACAAGTTATGTGTTGAAAGCATGCATTTTGCTTAAGGGAAAAATATAACTTAAAATACTTGTAATCGAGTTTTTAAATCCCGATTGCAAGTTATATCCTTTTCCTTATTTTCCTTAAGTTTGTGAAAACATGTCACTTGCAAAGTAAATCCCGAAACCCGACATGCCTTCTAGACCTTATTTTTGGAATGCATTGCAAGTTAATAATGTGTAATCGAGTTTCTATATCCCAATGACATAAATGGCATTATGTTTGATGACTTAACTTGCAATCGGGCTTTTATTCTCTAATTACAAATAAGAAGTTTTTAAAGACAAACATCTTCTCATTCACCAAAACGTTAAGTTGCAATTGGGGTTTTATTTTCCGATAGCAAGTGAGCTATCATTTTAAAATGAAAATATTTATTCACAAAAATGTTATGTTGTGATCGGGATTTTTTTACCCAATTACAAGTAGCGTTTTTACCCTAGCAAAGCTCAAAACTGGATTTTCTTAGTCGATTGTAAGTCTTTCCTTGCATTTTTTCAGCATTCAAGGCGAAGACTAAGTCTCAGAAGAGCAAAAGTGGGTAGTAGAGACCCAACTAAATTTAAACACCTACATTTCCGACATTTGTCTCTACATTTTTGCCACATGCCATTTATCCCTGCATTTTTCTAGAGTTGGAGATTTATTCAAAGCCTTGGGATTTTTGTTTTTAGTTAGAAGGGATTTAAGGTGTTCATTTCTTGTGGGCGTCTACACTTTTCCAAACATTGGCGTCATTGGATTATAGTCTTGGTTTTTCTTAAAGATTGTTTCTCCATGTAATGTTCCATAGGCACTATTAGCCGTACGACTTGAGTCTCCACTGGCGACCCCTGTCAAAGCAACAACTTCCACTCCCTGGCAATGGATGGGTCCTCCAGTCCGTATGGTAGGGTGTCCTACAGCGTTTTAACTGTTTGTACGATAACAATGGTCTTGATGTACGGAGGAGAGGAGTCGTATGAATGGTTGCTCCTCCCTATCAATCAACTCACATCCAACCGTTCGGTCAACACGGCTGTCAACTCCACGTACGTCCACAGTCAAACCAACAATCGCTGCGTGTATGGTATCGTTGTCTAGCTCGTACAGTCCTCATGACCCGTACATCCCTATACACCTCCTGTCTATACAATGGCTTCAACTATACGATCTCTATCCCACCCATACACTCTTAACGTCGTACGGCTAAGGATAGTTTGTCGTGGATACACCGAACTCGAGTGCTTAGTGCAATCAACAAGTACCTTAATGCCGCTGGAAGAACTGTTTACCGGATTGTAATATAGATTAGTTCCCACAGAACACAATAATGATAGAAAGTATTACGCAAGGAGTGGACTCGCATATACAAAAAGATCTGATAATCATAGCACTTCAGATTAAATAGATACTCAATACATCAATCTCGGATCAAAGTCGAATGTAGGTTTGTCTTCGAATGAAGACTTTCACAAACTTGATGCACAATATGAAATATCGGAATGATATTTCCAATGACAGACTAGGGTGGTTGTGAACCACCGAAACTGCGAATGCAGGTTAGGGAGGATCTTCCACCTCCGAAATTGCGCACGAAGTACCTTCCGCCTTCTGTTTCCGAAAACACAGAAGAGTCATATACAATCCATCATCCTTTACAATGCCCAACCATCTCCTTATAAAGGCCTCCAAGAAGCGTCTAGAGATTTACAACAGACCGACATTATTAATTTATTTATGATTTTGTTATTTGGGCCCCTTTATTTAATAATTTAATTAATTAATTAAATAAGTCCTTATCATATCATTTTAATTTTTGGACCACTTAATTAATTAACCTAATTAAGAAGCTTATGAAAATTGGGGACATTACAAATCCTCGCCGCCCAAAGATTGCTTGCCCTCAAGCAATCTGTCATCAAACAATTTGCCAACGACGCTCCAGAATCCCAAACCAAGCGTGGAAGTTGGTAGCAGTGCCCGTTAAAATCTCCATGCTACTTCAGGATCACATGCACGAGTAAACCACCCTCAAGCTTCTGTTGCGCCACTCTGATATAAACATTGCTATGTCCGGAGTCACCAGGATCCCAAAGAAGCCAATCCTAAAACACATCAATGCTCCGATCCAAAGCCTTCATACGATCATGCTCATCAATGTCTTAAGGAATCTTATAGCTCCGGTAGATCCTATTGTTTCCATGAGGAAGCTCCTCACATGAAGAGATTGTAATCATGCACAACCGAAGGATAAACTCCATAATCAACCAATTGTAGTTGCTCTCGCAAGAGATCATCTGTAGCATTTCCACGGAGCTGATCAACCACAAGTAGAGCTTGCTCATTCGAAGGATCACCGATAGAACCTACATTTCCATCAAGTTGATCATCGGGTGCTAGTTCGACAATATTTGTGCAAGCAGCTTCTTCACCTTTCTAGTTGTCTTGAAAATTTGGGTCTATTACATTTGAAGGGACAATTGCTGACTCTTTCTTGTCCAAATCCTCCTGTGGCTGCAATGTAGGCCTAACTTCATCCGTAGTAGGGCTCACGATGCTAAGTACCTCATTGTCGATCCCACAACTGAGATTGATGTTGTAGATTCGATCGCCTTCGGAGGATGGGTACCTCAACCTCAGGTCTATGTAGTCCTTGAGAGATATGTTTGTTTGTCATCCACCATCAACCCAATCCTGCTTGATTTGCTTCAGTGACTCAACCCAATCCATCTTGATGTGCTTCAGTGACTCAGCCAAGGTGAGCAGATCCATTTCAAACTGCTCGATTCTCGGAGGGAAAATCGGCATCGTCAATTTTGTATTGATCCGCGATGTGCGTGACATGTCACCCTTCGTTCTTCCATTTGCCATGCACTTGAGTGTATCGCTAATCTTCTTCTGTCCTCTTGCTAGGGTCTGGCAGAGCCTCTCTTAACTTCTTCTTAGCTCCCTCAACGCATCTTCCAATCCATCACTCGATGTCATGATTCTCCCAACAGGCTGGCAGAATCACCAGCTCTGATACCACTGTAATGTTCCATAGGCACTATTAGTCGTACGGCTTGAGTCTCCACTGGCGACCCCTGTCAAAGCAACAACTTCCACTACCTGGAAATAGATGGGTCCTTCAGTCCGTACGGTAGGGTGTCATACGGCGTGCTTACTGTCCATACGACAACAGTGGTCTTGACGTACGGAGGAGAGGAGTCATACGAATGGTTGTTCTCCTATCAATCAACTCATATCCAACCGTTTGGTCAACATGGGTGTCAACTCCACGAACGGCCATAGTCAAACCAACAATCGCTGCGTGTATGGTATCGTTGTCCAACCTGTACGGTCCTGATGACCTGTACGACCCTATACACCTACTATCTGTACGGTGGCTTCAACTGTACGACCTCTATCCCACCCGTACACTCTTAGTACCGTACAACTAAGGATAGTCTGTCGTGGATACACCGAACTCGAGTGCTTAGTGCAATCGACAAGTACCTTAATGCTGCTGGAAGAAGTGTTTACAGGATTGTACTATAGATTAGTTTCCACAGAACACAATAATGATAGAAAGTATTATGCAGGGAGTGGATTCGCAAATACAAGAAGATCTGATAATGATAGCACTTCAAATTAAATAGATACTTAATACATCATTCTCGGATCAAAGTCGAATGTAGGTTTGTCTTCGAATGAAGACTTTCACAAACTTGACGCACTATGTGAAATATCGAAATGATATTTCCAATGACAGACTAGGGTGGTTGTGAACCACTAAAAGTGCGAATGCAGACTAGGGAGGATCTTCCACCTCCGAAACTGCGCACGAACTACCTTCCACCTTCACCTTCCAGAAATACACAAGAGTCGTATATAATCCATGATCCTTTACAATGCCTAGCCATCTCCTTATAAAGGCCTCCAAGAAGCGTCTAGAGATTTACAACAGGCCGACATTGTTAATTTATTTTATTATTTTGTTATTTGGGCCCCTTTATTGAATAATTAAACTAATTAATTAAATAAGTCCTTATGATATCATTTTAATTTTTGGACCACTTGATTAATTAACCTAATTAAGACGCTTATGAAAATTGGGGACATTACACTCTAGGTCATTTTTAGTTCAAGTATGCCATTTTCTTGTTTTTGTTGTTCATTTGTGAGTTTTTGTTTAAAATATTGCAATGTAGCTGCAATGTAAATAGATGCAAGATTTTGCAATTGCTTCTAGTTCTTCCAACTCTTTGTTCTTCCCCAACTAGTTTCTCAATTTGAGAAAATAATAATTGTTGCAAGTAACATCCCTTGTGAGTAATTCCAATCTTGAAATTCCCAATATATGGTTTTTCCCTTACATGCAATCCAGGTTTCTAAAATCCGATTACATATTTAATTTCCCAAACGAGAATGTTCTTCCAAGCCTGTAATTGAGATTCTGAATCCCGATTACAAATTCATTTCTCAAACAAAGAGGTACTTCCAAACACTAATACAAGTATGAATTCCTATATGATGTTCCCATTTGCAATGTAATTCCCAAAATCCGAATTTAGCTTGGAAATCATTTTCAAAATCAAAAATCAAGGTTTTCCCCCTACCTGCAGTCGGGATTTTAAAACCTGAATGCAGGTGAAAATACTTCTACAATATACATGTAATCGGGTTTTAAATCCCGATTACAAGTAAAAGATATCTTCCACGATATTTATATGCATTTACAAATTAAACTTCCCATTTCTGAGCCCAAATGTGTATGTTCTATCTACCTGCAATGCCCATCAAAAATCCCGAAATTCTTCATTGGCCTAATTGTGAAAGTTGATTCCGTCATTTTTTCCCTCAAATTGTGTTTATCCAAAACCCCTTTGTTCTTGTTCTTCACATGCACAAAAGCCAGATCCGCAAAGCTCTATCTTGAAAGATTGTTTTATGGCTTCTCCGGTGACTAAAGAAGATGTCCTTACCCTATGGAATTTTCATGTTGCAACTTTATCTTCTGCAGTTACATTGGCAATGTCAGAAGAGCCAATATCTCCCATCAACAAGAAGAAAATGAAGTACAAATTTGAAGAATATCATAATTCTATCCCACCTACACAAGTTACTTCCTCAGTGGATGAGATCCGGGACACACAGATAGGGCATGTTGACATGTCCAAATTCATTCAAAGAGAAATTACTTCTACTAGGCTAGAGATGGGCATTCTTATTGAGAGTAATATCCATCTTGTTTCTACCTTTCCAGTGGCTTCCCTAGAGCCAAAGTTTGTATTGCCTTGTGCATCCAATTTTGATCATGAATTCAGAACGACCAGTGACGATGATGGGAATGTGATTATCAGATTGGATTCAGAAACTGTAGACAAGGTTTTCAAAGTTCCGCCTGACCCTGTCTATGCAGACATCGCGAAGGAGAATGCCTTGAAAAGATGGAATGATAAGAAGTGGGATTGCATTAAATTCATGAATCAGAATTGGCTCCTCAACAAAAGGACTTGATTGTCTAGATGGCCTAAGATGTACAGGACTAATTTCAAAGAGGAAATCAATGACTTCATTACTCTTCTTAGCAAGGTCATGGGTTTAAGAGAATCCAATGTCTTTGAGACTTGTATGTATAAGTTTATCTCCCTCATCATGAGATCCAAGCAACATATCTTCTCGGAAGAAATCATCAGTGATGCTTTGTGTGAGCAGTTGGCTTGGGTTCCTACCACATTCACTTTTTATATGAATTCTTACATGGTGTATATTGCGGCCTCCCTCAGACCTTTCCCTGGTCTTTCCACTCGGGATGATAGGTCATTGGTTCCTATTTGGGAGTATTATGAGCAGTTGACCCTAAAACCTAGCAAGATACACTACAAAAGAGTATAGGATGCATTCTTTTGACACTATATGTGCCTTTTTGATAAACACTTGCAAAAAGAACAGTGTCAGATGCGGCTTAGAACAAAGTGAATGAGTATGGATGCCTATTTCTACAGTTCCCAACCTTTACCTACTTCAGGGTTGGTTGTTTTGATGATGAGTTGTACATGCTTCCACGGTATCCTACAGACCAAATCATCCTGATGGAGCTAGTAGGGCAACTCATGGCAGTTCAGGCTTATCAGTCAACTCAGCAAAAGACAAGAATCGGCATCTCCACACAAAACCCACTCCAAATCGGGAGATATGCACTGATTACCTCACCAAAGGCAAAGTTAATGGAGACTGAATTACAAGAGATTAAACTTACAAAGTTTAAGTTTAGAAGGAACTTTGACTATCGCGGCATGAATGATAAATTTCACTCATGTCCATCACCATGAGTATATCTGGATTGATCTATGCACAGAGGATGACATAAGGAGGATGGATTACATCAGGTTAACTCTGGAATAGACCAGACTTGAATCTAACAAAGATTCCTAAGGGTGTTGAAGATGATGAAGACATTCTTGATCTTGAATATCATGAACAACGCATTGAAAATCTTTCTATTACTCCAATTCAATGGTCATAGAAGGAATACATGTCCATCTTTGCCAAGTTTCAATCTATTTTGGCCAATACTAATGCATGGCTGAAACGAACGGGCATCAAAACACTTAAGATCAAACCTGGTAAGGATTTTGACACTGCAGGCCCGATTGGGTTTAAATCTGAGATCAGAGCCAAGACAAAGGAAGGTGCTTCTTCATCAGCAGTTGTAGGGACAACAAGGCTCAAACTCAAAGTGAGCAAAGCCTTGATTCGGCCATCAGAGGAAGTGGTATTGACAGGAGATATGGCACAAGAAAGAATACAAATTAGAGATAATGAAGGTGAATCATAGGAAGGTCCTACTGCAGAGACATCTCTTGCTTTGAGCGCAAAGATGATTCATACGATTCCTAACACGGTGTCTAAACCTGATGAAGTTCCTATGTCAACCCTTGACACCGATGTGGATTCATTTTCAACGGTTTGTGTTCCTCCTGTGGATCCGTCTATAGTGCTTGTTTCTTCATCCATTCCTGCATCCATTTCTAAGGATCAATATGACAGCCTGGAGAATGAATTTGAAGCTTATTCCACATATCCTAGTCTGTTGGATGTTTATGTGTCGCTCCTAGACACTCCAGTTGCGAACTTTGACAAATTTATAGCTAAAGCCTCTCAGAATACTCAGCCTCTTGTAGCAATCCAGACTGAGGTGCCACCCATCATGACGATTATTGTGCGATTAGAACCAGTGTCTACAGTAGTCACCACTACTCCGGCACAAAGTATACCTTCTAGCCTACCTCCTTGGCTTAGTATTATTACTCCAAAGAGGAAAAAGTAAGAAGACTCGTTTGATGACTTCGATTTTCAGCAACTAAGGAGGGCCAAGCCTCAAGTGAGCAAGAAGGTGAAAATAGTCTCCAGAGTGGTGGTTGATCAGAACAGGACGAAGCACGCTGAAGTTTTGGAACCTCTTGTTGACAAATCGCAGGATGAGTTGCAATCATCTGACTACAGGATCATGAAAGTGGAACTGGGGAAGCCAAGGCATGCTGGATTTAAAAATGATGCACAAGACATTGTAGAAATACTAGCTCAAAGTTATGATCAGTTATTGGCCAAGAAAAATCAGCTTAAGGATGAGAAGGCTCAATTACTAGCAGTGATCCAAAAGATCACTAAGAAATCAAAGCAGGTTAATCCTATCACTTCTTCCATCTCAGAGGAGCCTATGAGACAAGCAAAGGTGGGGGAAAAAGCAAAAGTCGTGGATGATTGGGTTGCTCAAATGATCACCCAAGGGACACAGTTGGTAATGGAGGCCTTAAGGGTGCTAACTCGTGCTAGGGTCATCACATCCAAATTGAATGAAGTCCTTGTAGCTTTCAATCAAGATCTAAAGGCTTAAGAGAATGATTTAGAAGTCTGGAGAAAGTTTTCAAAAATTGATTTGGATGTGTTGTGCGAAAAAGGGGTCATTTCCTCTTGGGAAATGTACGTTGAGTATCAAGAATTGATGGTAAATAAGGGTAAAGTTATTGAGGGCCTAGTGACAGATGTGAAGGTGGTCATTGAGACCTGTGAAGAAGAGGAGCAAGCAATCAGCAAAGGGTTTGAGGAACTATCATGCAAATTGATAAGTGAGAACCATGAGCTGATTTCAGAGGACATTGCAGTATCAGAGCTCCTGTTAATGATTCACCTAGAGCTTGAGGCGGATCATTTTGCTCTAAGTTCCATGAACAAGCTCGCCAGTTTCAAATTTTCACTAGAT
The DNA here is from genome assembly GCA_018584345.1 of Thuja plicata. Taxonomy (NCBI): domain Eukaryota; kingdom Viridiplantae; phylum Streptophyta; class Pinopsida; order Cupressales; family Cupressaceae; genus Thuja; species Thuja plicata. Next base: position 434,660 of record MU227710.1, on the reverse strand, counting down.
CGTCTTTAGGTTGTACTTGAAGAGAACAAGAAAGTCATTTCCAGGTGTGTCGACACAGTCATTAAAACGACTGTTGTGGCTCAACATACAGGTGTACCAAATCCTAGAGCAGTACATGAATCTATTTGCTGATTCGAGACTTTCATGGACAATCTTTGAAGGAGATCCTGAAGTGTCTTATGACACTTAACATATTTTCTATGCTTTCTAGGAGTAATTGTTTTTTTTGTTATTGACAAATTACATGTAAGTGAAAAACAAGTTGTAATTGCAAGTGACCTTTTCACTTGTAAAGTTATTACATGTAATCAAATTGTAGGTCAGGCACATTAGGACTTGCAGTTTGAATAAGTCAAAGTTAGTTATAAAATAGGTCAAAGTTTGTTGGTTTTCTCCCATCTTTTTCTCCCAACTCCTCACCTATATATAGGACTGAGCTTCATTGTAAAAATCATCTTTTGGTTTTATGAAGGTAGACTATGTTGAAATTCTTGTAAGGTGAAAACTTTGTGTTTCATAGTGCAAATAGTTTCAAGTGAATAAAAGAAGCAAGTTAGTTCAAACATTGTGTTGGAGAGCTTGTGAGTTGTTTACGTATTCTTATGTTTCATAAGTGATTCCACCTTGAACTCATTGAATAGTATTATTCTTGTTGTCATAATTTCACAAGTGCTTGATCTGCATACTCTTGTAGACTTTGTGTTACAATAGTAGCAAGTTGAAATAGTTTATAGTGGCTATAGATACGAAGAACCGAGTGACTTTGTGCCTCTGTTTTAAATATCTTTGTAAACTTTAGAAGGTATACAAATAAAGACTTTGAGCTATATTGTATACTAAAATTAGTAGTTTATCTCTTGGAGACAAATGTAGGAAACATTGAGTTTCTATAAATGTTTCATTAGGAAGAAAATTGGTATACTCTTGGTTGTTCTTATGTCAACCAAAACGCTATCGATATTACCGTAGCAATAAGCTCTTTTAGGTGCAATTTAATTTAGTGCTTTGAAAAATATTTGTAAATCATTCCTGAAAGAAGAGGAATTGATAGTGAATACCGCCCTTTTTTTGTGAATATTAGTTAAGTCCTTATTGAGCCACCTACAGTAAGAAGGGAGCCTCCCCTATTGCTGAGAGGAGAGAGATCTCAATTAACGTTGCCTAAGTCACAAGTTTGTAAGTTATTGTCAAAGTGACTTACAAAAATTTTAACCAACATCAATGACCATCTCGGATTCTGGAACGACCTCCTCTAGCGTGATCCGGCTGGAGTCACTATCCAAAAGTTGTCTCGTTCTAAGACGAAGGTTGTAATGAACAAATACAAGATCATTCAACCTCTTCACAGACAGTCTATTGTGCCTTTTCGAGTGAATGTGCTCGAACATGCTCCAGTTGCACTCACAACTGGAAGTGCTGCATTGTTGGCTCAATATTCGGATGGCAATTTTCTGAAGGTTTGGGGTTGTAGGCCCAAACATTTGCCACCATCTATCTGAAATAAGGAAAAGAAAAAAAAATCAGTCCCATTTCCAACTTTAAGACTAAATTATATAATCAAATTATGCACTTAACAAGTTAACATATATTTTTACCTGGCTGCAATTCTATGCAAGCGGCTTTGCACATTTGACTACCAAACAACTCCCCTGTTGCATTATCATATGTCTCTATCTTGTGCACTGTAGTTGTGGTATCACCACAAGACATCCGTTGTACCACTGAATAGAGCCCACCAAGAACCTCCTCATCCGCCTTGAAATCATGGCGGAAATGGTATGTCGGATTGAGGTAATAAGCAATTGCATGGATGGGCCTATGAAGCTAGAGGTGCCATCTCTTATCAATTATCGCCCAAATGGGACAATAGTTATGCTCATCTCCTCCATATACAGATCTAATGGCCTCCTTGGCCCTATCCATGCCCTTATATATGTAGCCCATAGAGAGCTTCTCCCCATCAACAACTCGTAGGAGAACTACCAGGGACTTAGTGACTTGCAAATATTGTGAAATAGTTGTCACTAGTAGTTAAGTATGTTTGAAAATAAGAAAAATTGCAAAGTTGCAAACAAAAGAAAAATATGCATATAAATTAAAAGTAAATACTAAATATTAAACTGTAATACTAAAACATAATGTAGATTCTAGAATTTATAAAAAATTTACCTGCACGATCTCTATACGAGGGGTCCAAAAACTTGCCTCATAAAAAATGCAATCTACTACATCCATCCCTGCAGTGGTCGTAGCAAAGGATGAGGAAGTCCACTCCTCACCAACAAACATGCGCCTCAAAGTTGCCTTTGATTGCAACAAAGATTTTAATGTGATAAAATTTGAGGCGAATCTTGTGATACCAGGACGAGCCAACTCCTTCTACCTCGTATATTGCCTCGTTATGCTACGAACCAATGCATGATTGTAGATAAATTTGTAGATGTTTTTTGCCTTATCAACACATACGTTAACCAATTCAATCTTGTCAATATCCTCCAATACGAGGTCAAGATAATGGGCTGCACATGGAGACCAAAAACATTTCGGGTGCCTCTCCATCAAAACTCTACTTGCAGAAACGTAACTTTTTGTATTGTCCGTCACCACTTGCACCACATCTTCTTCCCCCACCTCACGTATGACTTCCTCAATAGCCTCACCTAAGTATGAGGCATTCTTGACATGTGAGGCATCCTGAAAATAAAGTGAAATAATGATCAACGATCAACCAATAAATCATAAATTAGTAAATATAAAATTCAATATTAATCACTAAATCAAATTCAAATTATTCAATGCATTTAGGGAAGTAGAATGATCAATCACCTCTGCAGGAAACAAGAAAATTTAGGAGTGTCTTATTCCTCCTATTGGTCCAACAATCTATCATGATGGTGCAACCCTTCTTGCTCCAATACACTCGATGGTCCTCTAACTCAACTTTTATATCCTCAACCATTTCTAACAAGAGGGGGCCACTTAACTCAGCATCAATAGGGGTTTTAAACCCCACACCACAAATGGCTACGGCATCTATCATGCCTTACTAGTAAGGAAACCTGTCACAAATAGATTAAATAAGTATGTGTAATAAATTTATAACAATTCATTATGATTAGACAAATCAAAGTTCAAACAATAAATTTAAAATTTAAAACAATCAAATAAAAAAGAATTACCTGGCTGCAACAAATGGAATGTTGCAAAAGTACCAAAACTTGCAAATTGATTTTTTTGCAGCATCATGGGCCTCCTTGTTCCAAAGCATGCTCTCAAGCGAGGGTTGTGACCCAGGAGTAGTGCGTGCAACAAAATAATTGTCCAACTTAGATTTCCAAACTCTAGGAGCAAAGCTAATAGTGCCACTAGGAGCAGAAGTAGAAGCACTAGAACAAAACGAAGGCATTGAAGAACCCTCTCCAACACAACCTACGGATGATGATGAACGAGAACCAATATTAGCTAACTCGTCCCTTTGCCTCTTCTTTGTTTCCTTTAATTATTCAAATGTTTCTAGTTGCACATAACATGCACTAACAACATCAGGAGGTGCTAATCTACATGGCTAGGTATCATGGCCACATATCCTTGCAATATGGTATTTAAATCTATTTATGCCACCATGATTAATTTCTTTACAAAATTTACATTTTGTTTGCAATCTTGTTCTACTAGGAAATTCTTCAGTATATTGCCAAACCGCATCTCTTTGACCTCCTTTCTTAAGCCTAGGATTAGGTTGAGGATTAGGAGTAGACATTGGGGGAAATATTGTTTTCAAAACGTCAAGGCTGCTGCAAAAAGACAATTTTACCAAAAAAATTACCATTTGCACATTGTGTTATATAAAAATACAAAAATATCAGCAATCCATACATTTGTGCATTGTGTTTTATACTTGAATCTTGATTATTTTCCTTTCAAATTCAAAGTCAAACTTCGAAGTTTAAAGAAAGAAAAATCAGCAAACCTTACATTTTTTTTAGAAAAAATTGTAAATACATATTTACATTTTTTTCTAAAAAAATGTAGGGTTTGCTATTGTTCTCTCATTGAAGTATGAAATTTGGATTTGAAAAGAAAACATTCAACTTTGAGAATTGGAAAGTTGAAAAAAAAATTAACAATAAGGATTGTTTATTAGAAAATACGGAAAAAAAAAAAAACAATCTATAAAATTTAACACTTACCTCTTTTAAATGAGATGAGAGCTCTTTGCAACTACTGGTATGGACTCTTTAATGCTCCAAATGCAAGTATTATGTTGTCCCAATGTGATTCCTTGAAGATTTTTAGCTCTTCCTCCCTGCTGGTTGCACACCCATTGACTCTTGTTTTTCTTCCTATCTCACACTTCTCTCTTCTTCTCAATACAATGAAATCAAATGCTTTTTAGGGCTGCGAGGAAGAAATAGAACAAAAAAAATGTAAATAAAACTTTTAGCTTTTTGTTTTTTTTTTGGCAAACTATGGCAAGTCCATCGGCCGAGTCTCATTTGTTGGCTAAAAGTTTTGTAAGTCATTGTAACCACAACTTACTAAACTGTAACATTAGACAACGTTAAGTGAGATTACTCTCTCCTCTCAGCAATAGGGGAGGCTCCCTTCTTACCGTAGGCTCCAACAATGACTTAATAGGAAATTATAAAATAGGCGATTCTCTTAATCTATTCCTCTTTTTTCAGGAATGATTTTACAACCAACTTACGAACAACACATATGACACCAATCTACTTTTATATGGTTGGTACAGTTGCAGAAACCCAAAGTCTTCTGCACATATCCTGAATGATGATTTAATAACTTGAATAAATGGTAAGGCACAAAGTCTCTTTCCAGATACTCACTAAATTCTATGAAATTACTTAACACTGAAGCACAAAGTCTTCATGCCTTAAGTATTTGAAGCCACTATCAACAATATCAATTTGCCCTTATGCAGCACAAAGTCTCCAAAAACTCAAATTGAACTATAACTCTGAACACAATATGCAGCTCCAAGTCTACAAGATTGGATTCAAATCCCTCTTGAACAAAGCACAAAACTCACAATCAACTCAAGAAAATGTCATCACATAACAGTTTGGATTGGCACAAAGTATCAAAACAACCTACCTCTTTTATTGAAAGCAATTCAATTTACATCTAAGCTCAAAGTCTTAGAGGGCATATACAAATTGGTAGAGTTTTTTTGCATTGCCAAAAGATGATAAATATAATGAAGCTCCCTCATATATATAGGTGAGGGGCTAAGAGAAAAAGGTGGGAGAAACTCAACAAACTTTGACTTATTCAAACTGCAAGTCCTAACTAACTTGACCTACCGTTGGATTCCATGCAATGACTTTGCAAATGAAAAGGTCACTTGCAATTAAACCTTGTTTCCCAATTACATGTAATTTGTCAATGACAAAACGCATGATGAAAATAAACTAAGCGTCTGACAAGACACGACTCCTATTACATCATCCTTCATCGTTCTTCATGCTGCTACAGAATGCTCCATTATTGAAGTACTCAAATTTGGTGGAAGCATCTTGATCTGGAATAGGAACCCGCATCCTTGGTTGTCTTGTATCATAATGGTTGTTACTAGGAAAGTACCTTTGTTTCTTTCCATCTCTGTCTTAAAGCATTCTATGCTCTCCTTCACTCCTGACGCTCATTCACCCCTTGTATGGTTCTATCATCTTGTTGTTCTTGCCTCGTGTCATTCTTTAGTTACCAGAAAAGCCATAACATGATCTTTCAAGCTAGAACTTTGCAGATCTAGAAGAGTATGCATATAGGGTATGAGTGGAAGGCCTTTGAGAAACAAAGGATGGAGAAAAGTGAATGATCAGCCTTTCAAATGGGAGAAAAGATGAAAAATGGGGTTTTTCTAGAGCACTGCAGGTGGATGAAATGCAAATATTTGGTTTGGAAATGAAGTGCAAGTGTGTATATATACAAGTGGAGGTACTTCTTACTCATAACTGGGGTTTTTAAATCGAATTACAAGTCATTTTAGAAAGGTTTGCTGCCTGCAAACGAGTTTTTAAAGCCCACTTGCAGGTAGGGAAAGAGACTTCATTAGTGCTTTGAAAACAATTGCAAGTGTTGTGATATTATTGTTCTTACCTGGCAAACTATCTTAAAATATCATATCACATTACAATTTCAAAACAAATAAAACTTTTGCAAGCAAATTCAGAGATAAAACCAGGCAGGTTCCTTACAAATACTCAACAGTTGTTATGTTTCTCAGTTGAAATCTCCTGGAAAACAACTCTTCTAATTTGAACAGTTACACATTCATGCCCAAGTGTTTGACAATATTACAAAGAGTAAAAGTGCAGATTTAACAAAAATATGAACCGCGCACAATTATCCTGGTTTACAATATTCAGGAACTGCATAACTGGTACAACAGAATCATCTTTATTTAGTTGGTGAAAGGAGATTTTAGTTGGCAAACTAAGTTGGTTGTACATTAAAAAGAATATCTGTCAAATAGTTGCTATTGTTGTCTGGGCCTGTATTGGTTTTTTTTGTCTCGGTTGCCCAAATCAAAAAGTATGCAGCAATTAAAATGTTTCTCAACAGTGGTTAGCTTGGAAAGAGATAATTATCAGGCTAGGTTGTAACTCTTTTCCTTTGTATACTTGAAGTTAAAAGCAATATATTATCAGGAAAAAACTATAAATTGACACTGCATGCCATCTATTTGACATTATGTCTATCAGTGAATTGAGGAAGCAAAAGCAATTGTAATTTGGTTATGCTTTCTCTTATATGCATGAATGTTGTATATCTGTTTATATCTATTTGAACATCAGAAAACATCTTTCATTTGCAAGGCTGAAAACTCTGTCACATTCATTAAGCAAACTGGTTGACAAAATTACCTCAGCATGATAAGGCAAATAGTTAGTTGAAAATAGGGGTGCTTACCTAGCTGAAGTGGTGGTTTCTTTCAGTGGTGTTCAGATTTTTCAACTTCTCAAGCAATTTTAAGGAAAGGCATGAGGATATTCACTATTATGATGGTAATCCTTTGATCAAGATTAATGTTGACACTCATAAATTGAGAATCAAGCATAAGGCTAATTATTTTAGAGAGCGGACTAATTGGATGAAGAATAAGGATAATGTAGATATCAAGCTGATTGACAATTTGCTCTTCGAGATGAGTGTTGATTGGACATTTGATAATCCACTTTTCAAGTTGGATGATGGGACACCTTTTGAATTTGATGATAGAAGAGAACAACAGGAGCCCCCACTCTTGAACTTGGAGAAGAGTACTTCTCAAATTGGTGTTGATTGCAACAAGGATGGCTGCCTTGTCACATTTGACACATGGACATGATGCTGATTACAAATCAGCTTTGGATAGAGACTTGGCTATCAGTATGCCCAAGGAGAGAAGACAGTGTTGATGAGTATTCCTTGACTCGTTCTCCTCTTCACACAGCTGGGACTCAACCACATTGTCGTGATGATTTATCCAGTGCCTTTAGCAGCTCTACCGTCACAGAAGTTGAGCATGATGATGACACTTGGTAGAGTATATTCAGTATGGGGTTGATGAGCCTGGTATGTTGATTGTGCTCGTTGGTGTGAATTTTCCACGCAATGATTTGCATTGTGTGACTCCTGATATAGAGAAACAGTTATGGAATCCTAGTGATGATTCAAGATTCCCAGAGGAGTCGGTTAGTGCATCACATTATGGTTACATTTTCTGGGATGCATTTTGTTTTCCCTTCAGCCCACTTACTGAGGACTTTCTATTCCAATTGATGCATAGGTGTGGGATGGTTAATTGGTTTGGTACACTTCCCTTCATGGAGGAGGAAGCCATATCCTGCAGGGTTGCTAGTTTGCTTCTCTAATACAGTCACCGATTTGGGATACATGTTAGAGAGGCATTATTTTCGCACTTGGACATTTTGGACATTCCATCTATAATTAACCTAGAGCGACGGGATATTATAGATAGTTGGAAAGGTGGATGGCCCTTTTGCTTGTGCAATCCAGGAGGAACATTCTCTTGTTTCAGGGAGCTAGTTGCAATAATGTTGAGCTCCCAACAACTTTTGACATTAGAGGTGTATGTGGTTTCAACTGGAGTGAGGTTCTCAGTTGGATTGAGGATGTTCTCATACATGATAGCAGTACATGCATGTTGACTTGACTGATTATGCATGTGGGATGATTTGGGATCCTGGCATTCAGTTGAATGGTGTAATGGTTCATGATGAGTTGCTTCACATCTACGAACTTGGTAATGTTTATATCAGTGTAGTGCAGCAGATTGGCAAAGCAACATTCTTGAGGCTAATATGGGATCCAATCGTTTGGTTTCTGTAATGACCCTAACCAGCCATTTTCCCCATATTTACCAATAAATCTCATACGGATTAAAACATTTAAATGCATGCAATAAATCATCGATTCGATAACAATAATCCAGCAAATATCCCAATAAAACCTCAGCAAATATTATTGCGTAAAACAGCAGCAATACAATAATAATGGGATTTCCACAATCCAAAATCTGAACTACAATATTCAGCAGAATGACAATCAACAGAAAAGAACCTGTGAATGCAATGGCAAACTCTATAGTGAATCCGCACCGGAGACGAACAAGGGCTACGTCCAATCCTCCTCTGAGCCAAAAGGGTTTCCGTCCTGGAAGGCTGAATTCGAAAGCTGAAGCTTCCTGATATCTCCAAGAGATAAAAATATCACACCATAAACTAAGCATATCCAAATGAACCTTCAATCCTTCTTTTAAAGCAATGGCTGTGACTTCAGTTTCCCCTCTCTGTCCTTTCATATTCTCACTTAAAGTCACTTTTTAAATAAATATAACCATTGGTTATAAAGTGACATAATAAAATAAAGTGAGGAATCTTCTGACATTAAAACGGAAGACCAAACGAACTTGGATGGAGGCGTGTGATAGCTTGCCGGAAAGCTATCGACGAGACACTCCGAGTCCACTACTAAAATGCCAGGTGCACTGAGTTCTTCCTACTTACTATAAATAGTAAGCACCCTGGAAACCCTGTGGAAACTGATCCGATTGGCCTGAAACTGAAAACACCTAGGCCAAACACCCCTCTGATCCTCTACCAGACCTCGGTTAGCCCACTGGACCATAATAAAGTGGCTAACTATAAGGCACGAGATAATGTGCCCAAAAGGGGACATTACAGATCATCCCTTCCCAGAGATTGCTTGCCCTCAAGCAATCAGTATTTGCATGCTGCGATTGTAATACCTAGATCCCAAACCAACCTCAGGGAAACTGCTCCACCAACTTGTCATGTGAAACTGAAACAAATATTATGCCCTGACCTGTGAAGCCATTCATACAGCAACCAAACAACAACCAGTCTAATGTCAGGATCCCAAATCACTGCAGGATCAGTCATACCAAACTGCCATGTGTCGCCATCATCTGTGAGAAAGTCCTCAACCCAACTGAGAACCTCACTCCAACTGAGAGTACTCGCACCGCTACGGTCAGATGCAGGGAGGAACCAAACCTCACACCACTCGAATCCCTGAATAAATACTAACCGCAAGTATGTCCCTCCTGGATCCCATAAGCAAAAGGGTCATCCATCTCCCCCGCTGGCTGAAATATCCAGATGCCCGATGCTCCTACTGAGTGGATCACCAGAGCTGTCCAACTGCCATAACACTACCCCTCTGATCTGTCGCCCTAACTGGAGACTGTACTGAAGAGGCAAGATACGCAGACTGTCGGACAAGGCTTCCATCTGCAAGTGAGGAAGCATACCAAACCAATCACTCACCCCACACCTCTACAATAATTGAAAAAGGAAGTTCTCTGTAGGTGGGCTGAATGAAAAACCCAATGCATCCCATATAATGTGGCCAACATGCGATGCACTAACCAACTTTGCTGGAAATCCTGAATAAGCATAAGGGTTCCATAATTGTCTCTCAATACCCGAAGTCATACAGTGTACACCATGGTGTGAAAAATTCACCCCAACCAGCATAATCATCATACCAAGCTCAATAACCCTGTACTGAATAAGCTCTACCTGAACATCATCATCATGCCTAAAATATGTGGTGATAGAATTACCATAAGCACTGGATGAATCAATATGATAATGTAGAGGAGTCGCGGCTGTGTGGAAAGAGGAATGATCCATAGGGTGCTCGCCAACACAAGACATCTCACCATCAACGCGAGGTAGTGCACGGAAAGGCGCATCACCCATCATGCCACAAGACATAACTGCCCATCCTGGACTGCTGGTGTAAAAACCACACTGCACAGCAACTGAGCTCATCTCGCTACTCCAACCTGGTGACCAAGATTCACCTCTAACAGCTGACCCTGGGTCCCAAATTCTGTAATCAACCTCATCCTCGTCATGGGGATAGGAAATACCTTCCTCATCTAGCTCGAAGAAAGGATTATCAAATATCAAATCAGCATCCATCTCAAACAAGAAATTATCGATCGCCTGAAATTTATTCAACTCGTTAAGAAACCTTGGATGGTCCAAAGATCTTTTAGGACAACTATCCAAGTCATAGGTCTGTTGTATGCTATCGAGTTCCTGAATCACCTCCTGAAAGAATTCGGACCTTTCCCTATCGTCCTGTTCCCTGTACTGACTGGAGGCAACAATCTGATTTCTTGCTTCCTGAAGAGCAAGACGTGTGTGCTCCAATGTTTCCTAAGCAATGTTAAGCTCTCTATTGAGCTTATTAACCTCGTCATCTTTTCCTCTCAACTGCTCACCATAATTTTCTGCAACCTATAACAGGTAGTCGCAATCTGACAGTAAGCACAAATATTCTGATTTTGAAACCTCAAATGCTATTTTGAACTCCTGTAAATCTGCAACATAAGATCCAATCCTTATATCACCTTGTCCTGTCCCTTTCTAAGCTTTCCTGTAAAGATCCTCAATGATCTGGTGAGTGCTATCATGGTGAACAAGAGTTGTCATAATAGCATCGTTACTAACTTTCAGCTGACTCTGCAAGGCATGCTTCTTATTGTTATCATTTTGAAAAGCATTCTCAGATTGTTCGTCCAATTCATCATTATGCATACGTGATGCGCTGCTATAGAAGTCACATGATTCCTCATATTTTGTAACCTACATATTTGTTTTACAATCTCCTGCTTCGATGACAACCTCATAAGCTTTTTCTTCAAAAACTGATTTAGTTTTTTGTTCACTTATGGGTTGATTAGAGATAGCTGGAGACTCTTCATGTAGATTTCTGCACCTCTTGTGCAAGTAGATCTCGAGCCAAATCCTGACACTACTTCCTTTCCATTAAAGTTTTGCGTTGAAGCTTTGGATGAAAGTCGAAGAAGTTAGAGAAGGTTAAATCTCTCTGAACCTGTGGAGGAAGAGTGTTGTACTCATCATATATGCTAAGAATTTCGGTCCTCTTATCTGGTTGTGAAATCTGGTCTAACTGTCACTGAACCTGAGCAAGATCCTTCAAGACTTTTTCCAAACTCTGCATCTTCCCCATATCTAGAAAACTACTAGACTCTGCAGTGGAGTTGAAAAACTTGTAGCTGCCAAGGATAAGGTTCCACTCTCAGAGTTTAAATCTCACAGTGTGCTGGTAATGGAAGTTTCTGAATTAAGATAATCAACTGCAAGAATGCTACCCAATAATCTGGCTCCTAGTAATACCAATGAATGGAGTACCTTTAAAATTGTCTCCCTAGATTGTAAGATTCTGGGACTTATAGATATCACCGTAATATCCCTTACCAGTTCAGACCCCCAAACTTTTATTGCCAATCATAAGTTCATTGAGTGGCCATTTGCACAACACTCTCCATACCATTCTTTTTGCAAGGGAATCCCTGTTTATTAGACTGAAACTCAAGTCTGATGTAATGTTCCTGCTAGCTTCTTACCAAAATTCGTCTGAAATATATGATGAGAATGTATAATCCTTTCCATGTATATATATATTCCGTTTTCTCACATAAGAGTGTAATGATGGGCACCAGACAATATTGTTTCTACGTTGGACTGTTGGCGTCAACGCTAGGAGAGTGTGGACTGATCTTGGTTGACGTAGATTGTATCATGTAGTCTCTGTTTACTGGTGTATTGCCTTGGGATGTACCTGCCCAGACTGTGGAAAACATGTATATTTTGGGGCCAACTGATAGCCGCCTCTAGCTTCCGCTGTATACACCCACAACCGTCTACTTTCACGTCCCTGATACTGTTGAGAACCACCAGTGAGTATGCGGGTGAGATTTTTGTTCAACTATCACGCCACAGTTCGTTCAGCACTGCTGGAGTTAGAGCGACCGGCTTCCAGCCTCTACTCCCTCCCACGCACGTATCCTTATGGGGATCGATTTCCACGGAATGGCTTTACCGTCAATGCCTGGTATCAACTACCTTACCCCGGGTCTGAATAATACTGCTGGAGCTTCGAACGACTGGCTCCTAGCCTTAACTCCTTCCACGCACTTGTTCCTGTGGTGTTTGGTTTCTTCACGGGAACACCACCCGATAATTAATATAGAGAGCGGTCTCAGATTTGCTCTCCCTACAATTGCTGTGGGTGCGGATTCAAACACCAAGTCATGCCTCCATCACGCGGTGAGAATCAAAAGGGAATACTACTAACCAACACGGGTAGCACAGATCTGAAGGAAATCAACGCTTCTCGTAGAAAGATCCTGGTTAATCCACCATATGAAAAAGGCACACATAACCGTCCAGTATTGTATATATGCTTCGACGATATGAGAATGACTGCCTAAGGCCCAACCCATAAGTTGTTCTGCTGCAGAATGACATTACCGCATGTGAACGTCCAGTCATGGTCACTGGACAGTAGACTAAGAACGGTTTGTGTGGTGGCGATACAAGACCAGACTCCCATAGTCACGCCGAACACCAAAGGTCTTTCTTGCCCGAGTTTTGCCTGCCCGTGTGCTAAGAGATTCACGCTGACCCGCATTTGAAGACATCCGTCACATGCTACGAAATGAGGCCCACTAGTTGCCACGGTAGTTACTCGGAGGTTCCAGCACTTCCGCGCAACACAATCTGTGTATCCCGAAAACCTTCCAACAACAACCTTAATGTTGTTCAACGTGCTAAGGAAGCCGCGTGACAGTAATGGTCCGCGTATCACCAAGGAGCTATAGACTACTCTGCAAACACAGTGCTCTTGTAACCCGAAGATCCAAAGGATGTATGGGATATGCACGATAATGATATTTTGCCTTCCATAAAGAATTAATATGGAGCGTTATATAAAATTCCGCACAACTCAAGATAAAATTGCTCAAATATTTGAGGCGGCAACATTAAACTTTTACCGAAAGTATTACTGCCCAGGTAAACAGGTATCACCAGCTATATTAAAGCTTGGCTCAATAAATAAACTCACAGCTATAATATTTCACCAAACTATATGAATCGCACCAATATTTTGCCACCGCAATAATATTTCACCAAACTATATGAATCGCACCAAGTCTGGGAGAATAAAAAAACCACGGCTCCCAAGGTTACAAAACCACGCTCCTCTAAAAATGCCTTCGCACCCCTCTGATATAATTACTCAGAAATGCTGATAATATAATTTCTCAGAAATGCTGATAATATAATTTCTCCTTGTGCAATCTGATAAAACAACTTTCTAGAAATTTGATTCTGAATAAACTCCACATGCTAGCAGGAAAACCAGCTCTGATACCATTGTAATAACCCTAACCGGTCATTTTCCCCATATTTACCAATAAATCTCATACAGATTAAAACATTTAAATGCATGCAATAAATCATCAATTCGATAACAATAATCCAGCAAATATCCCAATAAAACCTCAGCAAATATTATTGCGTAAAATAGCAGCAATACAATAATAATGGGATTTCCACAATCCAAAATCTGAACTACAATATTCAGCAGAATGACAATCAACAGAAAAGAACCTATGAATGCAATGGCGAACTCTGCAGTGAATCCGCACCGGAGACGAACTGGGGCTACGTCCAATCCTCCTCTGAGCCAAAAGGGTTTCCGTCCTGAAGGCTGAATTCGAAAGCTAAAGCTTCCTGATATCTCCAAGAGATAAAAATATCATATGTAATGTCCCCATTTTTCAGCAGGTCATTGAAATGATGGTGCCAGGTCATTATTGCGATCCTCGTGGTCTGGTGAGGGGTTTAGAGGGTCTTTGGTGTGAACTTACTATTTATAGTAAGTCAAGGAATAGTTCCGATGAACTAAGATGAGTTAGAGGAATTGAATGATGCTCTCGATTTTCATTTCTGGCTTCCGGTTTGGGCTCCAAGAATCTTGGAGAGAGCGTTTATTTTTAGTAAGTCACCCCATCAGGTTCGTTCATCATCTTTTATCATCAGGATCACTCCAGTGCAAACAAATTTCGATTCTGATGCTTCTTCAGTGGTTTTCGCAAGACGGGTGGATTATTATTATTATTATTTGATTAAATTTGCTAAGGTTGCCATTATTGTTGGTATTATATGTTGGGCACCTTAGTGTTATAGCTCGTCAGAACCGGGATGAAAAGTTTTAAATCTTGGGCACAAGAACCAGGGCCCTTGCGTGTCATAATTTCCTGATATTGATGAAAAGGTCATTTTTTGGAGCCAAATGAGTTAATAAATTATATTACTCAATATGTGCCTAAGTATAAAAGTGCTTCAAGTGAAAAGTGTGAGAGAGAAGACACTTTTTAATTATAAAAGTAAAAGGCAAGGCATTCATTCATCATCTATCGAATATTGATTATTGAATTTGTTCTTGGGAATTGTTCCTACTTTCTGTGCCCTAGCTGAAGGGTCAAATTAGTTTCTAGTAGACTGATTCTGCTGGAGCT